>JAQHUG010000004.1:17280039-17292537 GCA_028555095.1 Dicrostonyx torquatus
ATATTGACCATTATAAAACAATCCTTCATCCAGAATTTAACTATTACACTAAGCATGCTCCCTTTCCAGTTTACTAGAAACTTGAATTATTTTCTTGACTCTGAAATTCTGTTTTCTTCTTGAGGGTTGTGTGTCATCTGTGCTGTTAGTGAATCAATCTTCTTGCATTGGAACCTAGACAGCACTGGTCAAGAACTGACACCTGCCAGCATCACTTAATATAGCCCTCAAGTTTCCCATAATCTAATAGAAGATTCTCTAAGCCTCCCTTGGTTCAAAGATAAGTGTGAGATGATCATTGTCCCCAATCCTTGAAATATACATCTGTTTACAGAAGAGCAGTTTTAACTATCTTGGTGTCCATTGATACCATTTGACAACTGCTTACTAAGTGGGCTTTACACAGGGCACAATGCTTTTGCAATAACATAGTGGGATTTCACCTCCTGAGAATGCTTCCTGATCTGAAAAAGAAACTCCTAGCTTTAAAGCATTTCTCTACCTTATGAACAGGGCTTCTTCGGTTCCAAGAGCTGGAGTCCACTAGGAAGACTGCCTTACAGTATCAGAGATCTCTTCAATCAGAATGAAATGTAAACTGTACCTTAGGGAACTGAGTAAGTATGCATAAAGTTCCCATGGAAAATTAATATTATCCTTACAATGTCTGTTTCCTTGGCAAAATCATTCTGTGTTCCTGATCCTGACAATATTATGCCAAATTTGTACCTGTTTATTTCATAGGCCTTTAGAAGCATCGCTGATTTAAAGTTCATATAGAAATAAGCATGTCAGAACAGATAACAATAAAAAGACTTTCATGCCCATAATTTATTACTGCTCTATTTACAATAACAAGGAGATGAGATCTAGAGAATAAGAATGTAGCATATATACAAAATGTGATCTCATTCAACTGATAAGAAACATGAAATTGTGACACTTATAGGAAAAATGTGGATGTGAAAGGTATAAAAAGCAACTGAGGTGACCTACACTGAGACAGAAAATGCATATGACCTCTCCTATGGAGATTCCCACTTGGCACATATGCAAGTATGTAAATAAATGGGTATACATGTGGGTAAATCCAAAAAAAAAAAGAGAGAGAGAGAGAAGGAGAATAAGAGAAGTTAAAAGAAGTTCTGAATGTAGGGAAAATACCATGTTACCAGAAACTGGAGAGGATACTGATATGAAAAGGATACAAGAGAGTTGAGCCTGGCAGTGGTGGCGCACGCCTTTAATCCCAGCACTCAGGAGGCAGAGGCAGGCGGATCTCTGTGAGTTCGAGTCCAACCTGGTCTACAAGAGCTCGATCTGGGACAGGCTCCAAAGCCACAGAGAAACCCTGTCTCAAAAAAAAAGCAAAAAAAGAAACAAACAAAAATCTCACTCAAGGAGATTTTTTTCTTCTAGTTTGATTTACCTGCAAATTTATTGATGCCTTTTTTTTTAAAAAAAAAAAAACAACTTAGTAAAACTCTATTGTGAAAGTATACCTCATTTTCTTTATCCATTCTTCTCTTGAGGGAGATCTAGGTTGTTTCCAGTTTTTGGCTATTATAAATAAAACTGTTCTGAACATGGTTGAGCAAGTGTTCTTATGGTAGGTTGGAGTGCCTGTTCGATATATGCCCTAGAGTGATATAGCTGGATCCTGAAGAAGATCAATTCCCAACCTTCTGATGAACCACCATATTATTTTATATAGTGATGGTACAAGTTTGCACTCCCACTAGAGTGGATGAGTGTTCCCCTTGCTTCATATCCTTACTAGCCTGAGCTGTCACTTTAATATTGATCTTAGCCATCCTAATAGGTGTAAGATGTAATCATAAAGTCGTTTTGATTTTCATTTCTCCAATGGGTAAGGAATTGTTTTGAAATTTTGCTGGGGATTGCATGAATATACAGAGTGTCTTTTTTTGAAAGATGACTGCTTTTACTTTGTCATTCATACTGATCCATGAGCATGGGAAATCTATTTATGGTATCTTCAATTTCTTTCTTCAAAGGCTCGAAGGTTTTGTCATCCAAGTCTTTTACTTGTCTGATTATAGTTACCTCAAAACACTTTACATTATTTGGGGCTCTTGTGAAAAGTGTTTCCCTGATTTCTTCTCAGTCTATTTATCATTTGTATATAGGAAGGTTACTAATTTTTTTTAGTTAATATTGTACTCAGCCAGTTTGCTGAAAGTGTTTATCAACTCTAGGAATTTCCCAGTGGATTTTTTAAGGGTTCCTTTTATATACTATCATATCATCTGCAAATGGCTCTTAGATTTCTTTTTCCTTTTCAATTTGTATCCCTTTAATCTCCTTCAGTCATCTTATTGCCCTTGGTAAAACTTACAAATATTATATTGAATAGATATATAGAAAGTAGACAACATTTTCTTGTTCTTGATTTTAGTGGAATTGAGTTTCTCTCCATTTAATTTGATCTTAGCACTATACTTGCCATAAATTGCCTTTATTATGTTTAAGTAAGGCTTTTGTATCCCTAATCTCTCCAGGACCTTTATCATGAAAGGGTGCTGGACTTTGTCAAAGTCTTTTTCTCCATCTAATGAGATGATCATGTGGGTTTTTTTGTTTGTTTATTTGTTGATACTGAGTTTTGTGTATTGAACAAGCTCTGCATCTCTGGGATGAAGCCTACTTGATCTTTTTGTTGAGTCCTTGGATTTAGCTTGTGAGTATTTTATTGAGTATTTTTACTTGTATGTTCATCAGGGAAATAGTGCTGTAATTCCTTTTCTTTGTTGAATCTTTATGTCATTTTGGTATCACGGTAGCTGTGGCTACATAAAATGTTCAATGTTCCTTCTGTCTCTAGTTCATGGGATAATTTGAGGAGTATTGGCATTCACTGTTCTTTGTAGAATTCACTCTTCTGGTAGAATTCTGAGCTAACAACTTGGGTTTTGTTTGTTTATTTTTGTTTGGTTGGGAGACTTCTAATGTCTGCCTCTATTTCACAAAGTTTTGTAGGTCTATCAAAAGTGTTTGTCTGTTCTTGATTTAGCTCTGGTAATTTGTACCTATCAAGAAAACTATCCATTTCTTTTAGATTTTCTAACTTTGTGGAGTAGATGTTTTTGAAGTAAGACTTTATGATTCTCTAAATTTCCTCAGTTTCCTCATTTTGGTTTCTGATTTTGTTAATTTGGATATTCTTTCTTTGCCTTTTAGTTAGTTTAGTTAAGAGTTTGTCGTCTTGTTGATTTTTTCTAATAATCAACTCTTTCATTTATCCTTTGTATTATTCTCTTGGTTTCTATTTTATTGATTTCAACTCTCAGTATGATTATTTCTTGGCATCTACTCCTCCATTACTTCTTTTTGTTCTAGAAATTTCAATTGTGCTGTTAAGTTTCTAATGTGAAATCTCTCCAAGTTTTTTTTTTTTCACATAGGTACTGAGTGTAATGAATGTTTGTCTTAGCACTGCTTTCATCGTGGCCCATGAGTTTTGGTATGCTGAGTGCTCATTTTCATTGAATTCTAGAAAGGTTTTGATTTCTTTCTTTATTTCTGTCTTGACCCATTTTTCAGTCCGTGGAGAGTTGTTCAATTTCCATGAATTTCTGTTCTTGTTGCTACCCACGTTTAGTTCATGGTGGATTGATAGGATACAGGGGGTTATTTCAGTTTATATCTGTTGAAATTGTTCTGTGCCTGAGTATTTGGTCAGTTCTGGAGAAAGTTCCGTAAGGTGCAAATTAAAAGATATATATTTTCTTTTGCTTGGTGAAATGTTCTGTAGATATCAGTTAGGTCCATTTGGTTTATGACTTCTATTAGCTCCAGTATTTCCTTGTGTATTTTTTGTTTGAAACCCCTGTTCATTGGTGAGCGTGGGATTCTAAAGTCTCCCAATCAGGGCAGGAGGATCAAATGTGATTTAAGCTGTAGTAGTGCTTCTTTTACAAGCTTGTATGCTCTTATTTGGGGGGTATAGAAGTTATGAATTGAAATACCATCTTGGGACAAGTCTCTTGCCAATCTTAAAATGACTCCCTTAATGTAGATATCGTATTCCCTTCTCCAGTATCCACCCTTCCTCCATCTCCACCCTCCCCCACCCCAAAGCTCTCCCTAGTTCTTCACTTCTCCCTTCTACCCCCCTCCCTTTCGCCTACCCCAACCCCCAACCCATACCTCCACCCCCATCCCCACACCCATGCTTCCAACTTTTGCCTGGCGATCTTGTTTGCTTCTGACTTCCAGGAGGATCTATATATGTTTTTCTTTGGCTTCACAATGCTATTTGGCTTCTCTAGGCTTGTGAGCTATAAGCTCAGTGTCCTTTGTTAATGGCTACGATCCACTAATGAGTGAGTACATACCATACTCAGACCAGGACTGAATGAGCATATGACTAAATCGGACTCTCTGTTTGTGGCTGCCAATGCGGACTGACCGAGAAGTCAATGATAATGGCACAGGGACCTATCTCTTCTGCATGTATTGGCTTTTTGGGAACCTATTCTATATGGCTGCACACCTTCTTGGACCGGGATGGAGCGGGGAGGGCCTTGAGCTTCCCACAGGGCAGGGTATCCTGCCCATCTTAAGGAAGCAAGGGGACAGCGGTGGGGTAGTGGGGGAGCAGGAGGGCCTGGGAAAAGGGAAGTAAATGTAAATTTTTCTTTTAACAATTAAAAAAAAAAAGAAATACCATCTTGGTGGATTTTGCCTTTAATAAGTATTCAGTGTCCATCCCTGATTCTTTTGATTAGTTTTGAAGTCTGTTTTGTCAGACATTAAAATGGCTGCACCCGCTTGCTTCTTAGTTCCATTTGTTTGGAATATGCTTTCTCATCCCTTTACCCTAATGTAATGTATATGATCCTTGATGTTGAGGTCTCTTTTGGATACAGTAGAAAAATGAATACTGTTTTCTCATCATCCATTCTGTGTCTTTTGAGGGGAGAATTAAGACCATTGATATTGAAAGATATCAATGACCAATGACTGTTGATCCCTGCTGTTTTTTTTTTTTTTTTTTTTTTTTGGTGGCGGTGGTGGCAGCAGTGATAGTAGCATGCCTGGGTTCCTCGCTTCTTTCGATTTTGCTGGTGTGACTTATTTATTTCCTTTATTTCCTGTGTGTAGTTAACCTCCTTAGGTTAGAAATTTCCTTCTAGCACCTTCTGTAGGACTGGATTTGTAGATATATTATGCTTAAATTGGACTTTTTTGTGGAATATCTTATTTACTCCATCTATGGTGGTAGAAAATTTTGCAGGTATAGTAGTCTGGGCTGGCATTTATGGTCTCTTTGAGTCTGCAGTACATCTTTTCTGGACCTTCTGGCTTTTAGAGTCTCCACTGAAAAGTCAGGTATAATTCTAATAGGTCTGCCTTTATATTTTACTCGCTTTCTTCCTCCTTGAAGCTTTTAATATTCTTTCTTTTTCATATGTTTAGTGTTTTGGTTATTATATGACAAGGAGCCTTTCTTTTCTGATTCAATCAATTTAATGTTTTGTATGGATTTAATGTTGTGCATCTTTTTCTTTAGGTTAGAAAGTTTTTCTTCTATGACTTTGTTGAAAACATTTTCTGGGTTCCTGAGAAGGTATTCTCCTTTCTCTCTATGCCTATTATTCTTAGGTTTTGTCTTTTTATCATGTCCAAGTTTTCTTGGATGCTTTTGTTTCAGGAGTTTATTTTTTGTTTTGTTTGGTTTTTTTGTCTTTTCAATTTAACATTTTCCTTGGACAATGTGTACATTTCTTTTATCATATCTTGACTGCCTAAGATTCCCCCTTCCATCTATTGTATTCTGTTGGTGAAACTTGCATCTGTAGTTCCTGCTTGAATTCCTATTTTTTATTTATTTCCAGAAATCCCTCATCTTGTGTTTCCTTTATTACTTATATTTCTTTAAAAATTTATTCATTTTCTCTTTAAGGACTTCTATAATTTTTACATAGTTGGTTTGACGGTCTATTTTCTTGTACTTCAAGCTATATTGGCATATGCAGGACTTGCTGTGGTAAGACAGTTGGACTCTAATGGAGACTTATTACCCTGGCTGTTGCTGATTGTCTTTTAACTCTGGTCTAGGTGCTTATCTCTGGATTTTTGTTTGTTGGGTAGTTGTTTCCTTCCACAGTTTTTGTTTAGTCTCTGAGCTTTCATAGAGTTTGTGTGTTGCTTGTTTTTTGTGGCCTGTTCACCTGGTGTGTTAACAGGGAATGCTTGCTATTGTTTGAGTCTTGGTAACTGTGATGAGTTGGGGGAAAGAAAGGTTGGAGAAGATCTTTGCAATTCATTAGGGAGGGAAGGGTGACCACAGTATGTTTACAACGATAGTGCTTAGATTAGGACTGGGGGGAATTGGATCTCGGGAGTAGTAGGAAAGGTGTGGATCTGCCCTCAGCCAACTTTGTGCCCCCAGAAGAGCTATCCTGGGGTTAGCAGTATGTACCTGTTGGATCTGGGGTCTGTGACAAAGCAGCAAATTAGGGGAGGGAGCTCAGGAGGGGATGCTTTGTGGAATCCACAAGAGATGTGGGCAGGGTTGAGGGAAGGCTGCTTCTGGTGTTCTGTTGCTATGCTAGAGATGAGATGAGGACATTGAGTCTGGTGAAACAAAGAGAGCAGAAAAGGTCTGATGGAGGGCAGCCTCCCTGGTGTTCTGGTAGCTGTTGGCTGTCTGTTGAAGTAGGTGGTTGGGATAGAGCAAGGACCTGGTGGACTGAGGTTGGGAGGGGATGGTCTGTGGGATACACAGCAGATATGAAGTATGAGGGAAGCCTGGAACTGGTGTTCCATTGCAGTGCTAGGGTCAAGACTAGGGGATTGGGTATGGGGAAAAGAGAGAAAGGAGAAGGTCTATTTGTCACTGTGTTTTAAATGTATTTTATACTAATCACAAGAAATCAGTGTCTCAATTCAAAATTAACATGAGGGAAAGATAACTACTATGTTGGAAAGAAGAGAAGAATCACTGTGGTTTTGGTGAAAGATGAGGAAAGTCATCTTGATGAAGAAGAGAAAAATTCAAGCTGCCGTGAGTTATTTTCATAGGTAAAATTCTTTATAGATAAGATTCTTTTCCTGTATAATGGAATGCATTTGCTAAAAGAAAAAAAAGTCTCTGATAATAGATGTAAAAGATACCTTGAAAGTTAATGGAGTCAATAATAATCCTACTCTTGCTACTTACCCAAGTATACTTTCCCTTGAAATAAAATAGTTTTAGAAAACAGTGTGCTGGGTTGTGTCCAGTATGTTCCATTTTCCCCCACCAATTCCCTAAGCCACTTTGTAGAGACTTTTAATTTAATGAGAACGTATCTAAGCTCATACTTCTTGTAAAGTTGATAAAGTTAATAAAAGTCTGACTATTTGCATGCTCTAGGAGATATGATTGATATCAATACTAGACACTATGAATAGATACCATGCATACAGCATTGCCAGTTTGCAAAAGTAGTTCCCTATATATCATCTAGTTCTAACGTTGAATCTAGGAATTACATTATTCCTAACATAAGCAGAAAAAGAAATATGATGTTATAACAGTAGTCTCTGTTTTGCTATGTACCAATGTAAAACACTTGGAATAATGTCTGGCATGCGGTGACCCCCCCAAAATTAATACTGTGGGAAACAGGTGTTTTTTTTTCTGTTACATGGAGTACCCAAATGAGTGCATAATTTGAGTCAATAAATTTTATTCTTTAGTAAATAATTTCAAGTACTATTTTTAGTCAAACTTTATCTTGAAGCAAAATACAAGGTTCACATGCATTTAAAGATAAACTATGAAATATGAACAGACTTCCAGCTGTACAGCATGCTAATCTGAGCTATACCCCAGGACCCTTGAAGTCTGCAATCTGTTGGAATTACATCAGTGCATACATGGAAAAATAAAATGAAACAAAACAACAATAACAACAAGAAACACCTTGGTGTGAATTCAGTTCTTTTATCCTAGGCTCTGGAGGATGAGGTCAAGCAATGATGAGTTTGATCTGACTCAGACGGCTTTACATGGCACCTTGACATTGACCCATTTCTTGAGAGACCCATTTCTGATGAGAAGATGAGAGGAATCTCGGGAAATTCTTTGGTTTCTATTCCTATTATGCTTTCCAAAAACGCTAACTTTTCACCATTAATTAGAATCTTCCAAAGCAAATTTCCAGAGAGAAATTATTGCAGTTTGTTGATTTACATATGGGAGGCTCAGAGCTCACTAAGTGGAGCAATTCCCTCAAGGTCATTTAACATTGTAAAAATGGAATCCATGTGAAGTTTAGTTTCTTAGTTTCTAGGCCAATACTACTTTCCTGGGAAGTATTCAACACAAGCAATTCCAGTACCTAGCAGAAGCTAAAGGATGCTCACACTGATAGCTGAACACAGTCTAATAAAGGAATGGCTTATATGAAGGCAGTTTGGGGGGATGAGTTGTGGAACACACTGATGTGGACTTCTCCCTCATCACAACATCACACAAATGTGTTTCAGAAGCAGACACTCTTCAAACTGCCACTCTCCTCTAGAAACAACAACAAAAACAAAAAAAATGCACAAGGTCCAGGAAAGGGCATTTTAAGGTGATTTGAGTATCCATAACTGTGAGAGTAAATTAAATTAATACAGAAAGGAAGTGAGCCATTTATAAAGGTAGAGAGAGAAAAAACGTACACTTTATAATAACACAGAGTGGTGTCTTATTCTCAGTAAGACAAAATCCAAGCTAGTATTCTTCCTTCTATCCCTGCTTCAGTCAGTGAAGATCCCCAGGGCCTCCGACTCAATTTCTCCCTGGCTTCCTTGCAGAACTAAAGCAAACACACTGAGCACTGTTTACCAGAAGCAGTCAATGATGCCCCAAGGAACAGTATCCCTGAATTTACAGTGTTGTCAGCAGAGAAAATGCTGATGTGAGATTTGAAATCCAGAGTTCAGAGTAAACAGCATCTGGGCCAGAAGCATAATGACTAGGAGATGCAATGGTTTACTTTGTGTCTGTCTAGAGCAATGGTGGTCATGTTCTGTTATCATGTTCAGGTCATTAGAACAGATGTGTAAGAATCAAAATGTGAATTGATAAAAGAGCCTAAGGTGAGCATGGGTTCTGCTCTTGGTTTCCAACTGTGTGTGGTCAATTGTTATGATTTTATGTAAAGCCTTCAGTCACAAAGCCTATCACTGGTGCACATAATGGGAGCCATTTATGAGCTATATGTCATAATCTTCTTAAACTTAAAAGGTATTTACATTACCTTATTTACAGCTCACTAAAGTTTTAAAGATGGTGTTAGTATTATTTAATCATATAGATAAGAGGTGAAATTAAGAAAATGGAAGTATTTCAATTTTAGTTATGGTACATGATGGAATCAAGCAAGATTCCAGCTGCCAAGTTTGTGCTTTTAGCATAAACCAATGGGACAGGAGACCAGACATGATGTGATCAGTGGAATCCCTGTCTTCATCAAGATGAGCAGCACAGATAAATAACTAATACTCAGGTGAATATTTTTCAGGCTATTATTTCTTCTGAGATATGGGAGTGAGTGAGTGAGAGAGAGAGAGAGAGAGAGAGAGAGAGAGAGAGAGAGAGAGAGAGAAAATCCAACACCCAGCTGTAGTAAGAGGGTGCAGGTTGTGTTCCCAGTACCTGAGAGGAGCGCAGCCGTTTGTTCCCAGTGCCTGGCTCCCAGCCCTGGCTGCATGGCTAGCTTATACCCGAAATGATTACACACAAACTGTATTCATTTAAACTCTGCCTGGCCCATTATCTCTAGCCTCTTCTTGGCTAACATTTACATCTTATTTCAACCCATTTTTAATAGTCTGTAAGTCACCATGAGGTATTGGGCTGACCCTGGTGGCTGCATGGTGGCTCTCTCTGAGCCAGTCTTCTTCCCAGCATATTGTTCTCTTTTCCCCACCTATGTAAGTCCTGCTCTATCAAAAAGCCAAGGCAGCTTCTTTATTAACCAATGAAAGCAACACAAAATGCAGAAGAACCCTCCTACACCACCCAGCCATAGAGTCAATGTAGTTTCTCTGTAATAATGCAATATGAAGGATGAGAAAACATTAGCCCATTTTGGGAAAGGCTTGAAGATATAAGAATGTACCATAATCTGCAGGCAAAAGAGACTAGAGCATGTGACGGTAAGTGAGTCCACGTCTGTGTGTTTGTAGTGTAGAAGTTAAAAAAAAAAGATGAAGACATGTAAGGTCAGAAAAATAAATGAGAACCATCCTCAAAAGTCTCTAAGTCATCCTCACACCCGTTCATTTTATATAGAAGGGCAGAACAGTTCCTTTCTTTTCTTCCTTTAGGAAAGAAATGAACAAAGTCACATGATTTGATTTCTTTCATATTTAACATAAAGATATGCAATGTTTGAGAAATTGTTTAGCAGTGATGAAAATTTATCAACATACAGCCTTTCTGACTTCTCATTCTACTGTGACTTTTAGAAAACAGTGTGTTTATACTCTATCTTCTTAAATGATTATTTCTTCAATGCCAGGATCTTTTTTTCTGTATCTTTCTTTGACAAGCCCACAAAACATCTCTTACAGGAACACTGTTGTCTCAATTATACTGCATGGAGAAGTAAGAGAGCTTAACATTGTTATGAGTATAGGCTGCAGGGACAAGTCACTTGTGTTTAGAACTTCTTTTTTATCACTTCTCACTTCAATAAAATAGGGCTCATTCCTTTATGTTTGTCTGTCTTGTCTGACTTTGAAGTGATAATTTTAGTTTTATCTTCTTATATTTTATTTTGTTATATTTAAAAAATTATGATGGAATGAATATACACCTAACCAGGGAAAGGCTAACAAGTGGACTGTCACTTACCAGCGGGATGAGGAGAAAATCAGTTTCTCCTAAGAAAGCACACTGAATATAATGACCACTCCAGAACAGATCTTATGCTCAGGAATATTTGATCAACAAATAGTGGACTCAACAGTTTTGTGAGTGTGTTTTTAATTGGTTACAATTTGATGGGGGTTTTGTTTATTTTGCTTTTCCTTAAATTATTTGGAGTGATGTAATTTGTTTTCTAATTGTTGTGTGGTTCATGGTTTTAGTTGGTATTTGGATTATTTTCTGAGAAAAAAACTTAAAAGTTGGATGGGTAAATAGAAGGAGAAAATCTGGAAAAACTTGGGAGAGGGAAAGAACATGATAATTAAATATAATTAAATTTAAAAATTGTTTTCAATAATAAAAATTAAAGAATCTTGTGCAAGTGGCTTAATTTCCTTCTGTCTTAATTTCATCATTGATAAAACTGGGAGATAATGATACCCACTTCTTAGGTTTAGAGGGATGATTAAAGTTATATTATGTGCCAAATGCTTAAAGTGTACTTGGTATATAACAGACAGTTTAATAAACCTTAGCTATCATAGCACTTATGTGATGAGAGATTTATGAGCAACGTGCTATCATAATACAAAGCATGGAAATAGTTGCTGGAGTAGATGTGTTTAGGAAAAATGTCACAGAAGATCTAGTGTTTTTCTAAGTAACTTTTGGAGAAAATAAAAGAGTTATCCCCAAAGCATTAGAGGGGGAAATTCTTTCTTTGCAGTAGACCAGTGATGCAAATGCACATGCATGCATTGTGTGTATTGGTACATGTAATGCACACACACACACACACACACACATATATATATATACACACACACATACATATCATGATTATGAATGTGGAGTTCAGAAGTTGATGGTATTTTCCTTGACCTTAGATTTTGAGATAGGGTGTCCAACTGAACCTGGAGGCCACATTTCCACCTGGACTGGCTGTCTAGAAAGTCTTAAAAATGTACATGTCAAGGCCCCCACCCTTCAGTGCTGAGGTTACAGATTCATATCACCATGTCCAAGTTTAATGAAAGCATTTGGATAGATGGTGCTAATTTATAGTACCAGCAACCAGACTGAGCTATCTCTGGTGTTGTGCAGTTTAGGATATTATTTCTTCAAGTCATGTCCTAAAAGTTGATGTATGCTCACATTTTAGGAAAATTTTCATTTATAAAAATCTAAGCTTGAGCAATAAGGCACTGGCCATGTTTGAATAGAGTTATTTACTTTAAAAAAATGATTTGTAGCAAGGTTATTTTTTGTTTAACTATGAAACTCTCCTTTAATATTAATTTGCAGCAGCTTGATTTGTACTTCCCATTGCAGTGAAAAGACTTTAGCTGTGGAATTTGAATTACTTATCTATGTGGCACTGAGAAACTAAGTAACATTCTTCTTAATTCTAGTAACTGTAAGATATGTGCTGTACATTTTAAACTGATTTAGACTCAGAAGAGTTTAGAATGTTGCCTTAGTTTACAAAACCAGGCCATGAAAGAGAATCAATTATAATAAATTAAAGGCCAGGCTCCATGTTCAGTCCTATATGACACAACTTTCAGATACATTGGCTGAACATCTTTTACTAGGAATCTTAACTTACCTATTTTTTT
>JAQHUG010000004.1:17315422-17330531 GCA_028555095.1 Dicrostonyx torquatus
TAGCTATTATAGTGTGTGCTTAGTGTCTACACCAGCCTGTGCCAACATCTACTTAAAGCCTTTTACGCGCAGGGAACAATAACTTACATGAGAAAATGGTGCCTGGAGTTCGTAAAGAGAAATGTTATCACGGGGATTTCCTTTACTTGAAGTTTTTCCCACTTCCTCTACGAAACCACTCTGCTTTCATCAGCGGCTACCACTCTATTTATCCAAAAGGCTTTCTTCCTAATTGTCTTCTTCTTGCTGTCTCAGCTTCTAACACAGTTTCATAATTTTATTTGTTAGTGCTTTTCATCGTGATCCGTTTCCACTCTGTTGGACTCTCTTCCTCATCTACCTCACAGATCACCATGCTATTTTAAAAGACTCAAGTGAAATCTAATCTCAATATTACCCCGCATCATTGCTTAGCATTGCAGAGAGAGGGCGATTTGTTTCCAGCATTGTTGTGAAGACACATTATCTGTGATCCTTAGCAAGTAACTAGTAATCACCTTTGTGTACCAGGCATTTTCTGTGGGTGACATCACTTTCGTGCATGGCAGTAAGAGTTTCTGGTACTCAAAAAACTTATATATTTTTTTAATTCTCTCTATTATCATAGAAGTACTTTTTATTAAACTGAATTAAATAATACAATTTCTGTTATTTTGCAACCTTTAGGAATGTTCTCTGAGCTCCTCCCCTTCTTCCCCTCTCTCTCAATTATTGGTGTTGTATGTCGTGTGTTCTGTAAGACAGTCCTGGATAGAGCATCCTGGTGACACATCTCCAGGTCGGACACGATGAACAAGAGTGAGGAATGCTTACTTTTCTTTACCACATATCAGAATATTGCATCAAAGGTTTTTATCCACATTATCTCATCCATTCACGCCTTCTCTCTCTCTGAAGTGAGGCTTTTGTTTTGTTTTGGTTTTAGTTCTCACTGTGTAGAAAGACAGCAGGGCCAAGAGGGGACCATGGGTATATCCCACATCATCAGGTGAGAATTGATCAAGGTTTAGATATTCATGCAGGCAGTCTGACTCTGAAGCTTCAGTGTTTTGCCAAAACGATATCCTCTGACATTATACTTGACTGCAACACTTTGAATGTTAAAATCCACAAGTAGGGACACTTTTCTGCTGAAATAGAAAAGGCCTACCCAGTTTCCTTCCATCCTAATAAACAGTGATGTTTTGTTCAGCAAGGACTTTTTCTTTGAGTCAAGCCAGGGTGGTGTGTCTTGATATGAAGAACCGTCCCCTTGTCCTTGTACTAATTCAAGAGACTGCTCCTTCCATGGGCCAGGATTTGAGGTGAGCTGTGATTAGCCCCACCTGCCTGCCATGTTTATGTTAATGGCCACGCTGATTGGAGTGCCTAGGAGCTGCAGGGAGCCTCAGTGTGCCCATCAGTATTCCTGGGCAGTCCAATTTGTAACCTTCTGGGGACTCAGACTTAAGTATAGCAGTCACAAAGTTGCGCTCTGCTGAAGAGCTTTTCAAGAGAATAATTCACCTTTAGATTTTCATGCAGCTGTAGGTACCAGCATCAATTAGCATTGGCGGATTCAGCAGTGGACCTCATTTCCCTTCAGTTATCTTCTGAGAGGTCTAGATTAAATAACCAAATGAACTTTGAACAGTTGTGGTTTAAAAGAAGTTTTTTTTTCACCTTCTCAATCTTAGGTTTTTACTGACAAAGTAATTTATATGTATATTTTTTGTTTTAGAGATTTTAGGTTTTTTTTTTCCTGTGCAATATCTTTGTCTAAAGATAACTGGAATAAAATAAAGATAGACTGCCCCGGTTATTATCAGAGGTGATAATTTGCAGTCTAAGTGTGTTGCCATGGATACCTAAGAACCCCCCAAAGACTCAGGCCTGGGAGTCAGGCCCTAATCCTGAGGTGCCTTTCAATGGCACCAGCTGTCCGGAGCCTGAAAGGCGTGGCAAATTACACCATTATTAGAGTGAAATGGTATGGCTAAGCTAATTATTTGTGGGCTTTAGACACAGGTGTTCATAAAAGGCTGAACGTGCACTCCTAATCAAGTCTGATTGGACCAGAACAAGAGCCCAGCATGGGACTATCAAAGACTTGTTTATAGTGTCTTTCATTTAAATAATAAAAGAGGCCACTGTAGGCCTTCTGTTCAGCAGAGTTTGGAAGCTGTTCTGAGTTCCTCATACCAGGTAATCATATTTGGTATATCTTTTCGACTTCATTGAGTCACAGAGTTCTGTTTTCTAATAATATTTTCCTTTGAAGTCATTTAACAATTTTTTTGTAGGTTGGGCACTATGTGACTTGAGTTTAACGTCACTTCTAATATACCCAGATGAATTTCACCAAAGGGATAACTAGAACTTTATTACAAAAACTGTTCTGGAAACTACCCACTCAGAGAATTGAAAATTTTCCTGGTTTTGCTATTTTATTGCCTACAATATTTCTTTAATACTTCCTGTGACCATTGTATCGAGTTGATTTAAAAAGGTACTTTAAATTTTTCTTTCATTTAATGTTATTTGATTCAACTAATATTTGAATATCATGAGTTGTTAAAATGTGTTTTGATGGGGAGTGCTGTACAGATTAATTATAATGTGATGCTATATTAAAGTATATTAAAAAAAAACTCCTCTCAACCAAGCAAAACTGAATTTCCTAGGTTTTGTTTCTCTAAAATATAGAAAATAATAGCTTTTGATAGTCATAGTCCATGGAGGTTCAATGGTTATCAAATAGTATTCATACATCTAATATTTTGCTTCCAAATGATAGCGTCATCCTAATATAATTTTCAAAGGAATTGACTTGTCTATTTTCAGAACTCTAATACAACCATGCATTAGAGATGCAATCTAAGCTGTTACCTAACAATTTGGAATGCTTCAGAGATCATTTCACCATACGGTCTTTTCACTTCACATGTTTTGCAAAAGTTTATAAATTAAAAAAAAAAATATGGCAACACATTTCCTTGGAGAAGTAGCCTCAGCTGTAATTGGATGAAGATTCACCTTCTCCTTGAGGGCATGGTGTGAAGTGTTAGGTGGGAGAGCTTTGTCCCCGCACAGGTCAGTATGTCAGCCTAGGAACAGGATAGACACGTAGGAAGATAGAGAATTGCATTTTGTCTCAAGTTTGTTCAGCCAGGGTGCTGTTCTTCCTTGCAGCTCTGTTCTTGGCCATCGTTCCTTTCTGGAAATGGTCATGAGACCATGACAGTCTTTGGTGACTTTTATTATCATCCCATATGCAAAAACACATGATTGGCATCAATACCTCCCCACCCCAAACACTAGATCTCATGCATTGAAGGAGTACCTTCAGAGTGATTTGGAGAAACCTCGGCCATGACCACCTTGAACTTACAGTGGCTGTAAAGTTCATTCTCAATCATTCAGCAAAGTTTCAACAATCAGCAACCAAATATTCACTCTTCTTGTAGCTCTTATAAAGGAAGGCCTGGGCTCAGCTATGGTTAGGTAGGCACTGCCGCTAGTGGCACTGTCATTTTTTTTAACCAATATACAACTTTTTCTACTTTCATCTCTCATGATAAAACTACTCCATTGTGTCTGAGGAACAGAACTCTGTCTGGACTCTCTGTAAGTCCATGGGAGAGCAATATGCCCACTCATTATTGTGAGAAAAAAATATTGAAGCTGAGGGAATGCATGATCTCTGATTGTTAATGAGAGTGACTGGAGCCCATGCTTTATTCAGGCTTCCTGGCCTTGATGGAGCAAGCACTCAGACTCTCAGGAGCCGATTGCCTGAGAATGTCTTTGTGCTTCAGTTATGTGTTCATAGAAGCCGAGCAGATGGCCCTGTTCATGTCAGTCAGCAGGAACCCGGGCTCATGGCGCTGCCCATAACACCTGCTACTATAATCACCATTGTATGGAAAAGCGAGTCATGAACTAGCTTCTAAAGTTTTACGCACTGGTTTATGCGCAAGTAACTTCTCCTCCCATTGTGTATGCTCCACAAAGCTTAAATTCAAAGGACAGTATTCCAAGGAGCATTAAGCAGAGTTGTATTTAGCGAGGTGAAAACACAGGCACTGTAACATGTCCTACATCATATGCTTCAGGTGGAGTCTATGCAGATAGAATTGTTTAAGGACAAGATACTTAGCTGTTACATAAAAGATAAATCCCCACAAGGAAAGCAGGAGAGAGTATACTGTTATGTTACATATGCACATGTCTTCTCTTCTGTTTTGAAATGACCCAAATGACCCAAACACAAGAGGAAATGCAATGCCTGGAACAGGAGAGTTTCTAAGAAAAGTGCAACTTAAGCTTCTTTGTAAGAATTATAGTTTATGATGATATGGCTTAAGTCTTCAGTTCAAAAGCAGACACTAAGAGCCTGAAGGAAAGCAATTAACTAATAGATTTATATTGGTGATAATAAAATAGAAAAAAATTAAATTTGGAAATTTGATTTCTTAAAAAAATATCTAGGTCATCTAAAGCAACAGTAAAGGAGGAAAAAAGTCACTAACAGTTCTGATTAAGAAAGTATGGAATACATGAAAAGCAATATTAGTTATGAGAATAAAATACAATCAGACAGAAATTCAGGGATTAAGAAAATATAAAATCATTGGAGAAAAGGGTTACAATTCCATGCCTAAAGTTTTACTTATGTAGCTCTTGAAAATGTAGGAAAACTAATCAAACAAATAACTTTGGAGACAAAGACATGTTCTACCAAGGAAAACAGTTATATTCCACCTATCAGATTCACCTAAATTTTGATCCCCTCTACTGCTGGCGGTGATGGAAGTTTACTGAAACTATGAATTGCTGTTAGGAGAAATTTAAGCTGAAGACAGTTTTTAAGAGGGCGCCTTGAAATATCAGGATGTAAAGTGTGCATACCTCCAAACTCATAAATATCAAATTTTAAGAATTTATGCTGTACGAGAAATTTGTACAGCGTTTTGGCAGAAGGATTCTCATTGCTTCTTAATTTTTTGAGACAGAGTTTCACTGTGCAGGACTGGCTTTCCTGGAAGCCACTTTGTAGACCAGGCTGGCCTAGAACTCAGAGAGATCTCCCTGTTTTGAATCACAAGTGCTGGGATTAAACGCATGCACCACCGCACTAAATTAAAGTGCCCTAACTGCTTACCATTAGAAAAATTACACATTTAAAGGTATTTGTAAGGGAAGAAAGCTATTCCCTAAGCAGGACAAAGAAGGTATATGCAATGTAAGAAAATAGATAAATGCAATAACATATAAATGATATCAGTATACTCAGAGACTTTATGAAATTGTGTGCTTTATCTAGAAGTAATAAAATGTGATGTATATGTAGTGTGGTTTTAATACTCTCTTTTCTTCCCTGGTTTTCAGATCCATCTTTACTTCTGGTAAGTCACACATTGAATAGGTATATTGCCTTGTTCTTTTCCAGGCTAACTTTCATTCTAACGAAGATATATGAAGGGAAGAACAAGGACGGCATGTGTTCCTAATGAAGAATTTCAGAGATTAAAATTCAAGTTTAGAGATAAAGATAAAAAAGAGGATTAGAGTGTTTCTAGAAATGACTCTGAAATATATTCCCCAGAAGTCAACACTCAAGCACCTAGAGGCATGAGTCTAGACTAGCATGATGCATACAGGGTCAAGACCCGTGAGAAGCAGGAATAAATACGAATTGACCTTACTCACTAATGTTTTGAGATTTAGCTATTAGGCATGCACAGAGTAAGTGAGAGAGACATCGCTGAGAAGACTAGATTTTAAGAGTGGTGATGTTCTAGATTTCTATGGCATTGTGAATTTAACTATTGATAATAGTGGCCAACTCCTCCTTACCAAGAGTTTTGCATCAGATCCTATCTAAGGATTTCACCTATATTAACTTATTATAATCTCTTCAACAGTCCTTTAAGTAAATAACTGTTTCTATAAGCCCCATTGCACAGACGGAAATAGGAAAACAAGATCATTAAAGTCACTATGTCACAGAGCAATGGCTCAGGTCCAAGGAGACTAGCTCCTAAGTTTCTGTTCATAACCACAGATGGGTACATCAGAACATCAGAAACTTTAGATATAACTGTGTTGATTGAGAATTTTTCATTTACTTTTGTTGGGCAAAATTGTATGCTGACATATGGGTAGATGAGACAGGGCTTCTCCTGTGTGATAATGAGTGGTCACTTGGAATTCCATGACCGATCTGTATCATTTGTCAGCTGGTTTGTTGATCTTCATTTTTGTCTTGCAAACATATTTTCATTACTCATTTTAAGTATTCATCTCTGTAAACCCCATTATGCCTTACCTTCCCCTACAGATAATTACTTAAGCCCTTTTCTATTCCTAGCATTCTTCTAGCCTATTACAAATGCATAATTTCACTGCCACATCTGACTTCTTACTGGAGTCTCAGAGATGGTATGTGTGAGGACAAGTTAGCCATGTGTCTTAATTAGGATCATTCCAGTGATGAGCAGAATTGTCTACTTGCTGACTTAGTCAATAGACTTCATTACAGGAAAACAAAACAAGCAAACAAATAAACAAGCAAAAAAAAAAAGAGCAGGAAATACTAGTGGCCTTCTGACATCCCAGAGTACTCTTCAGGATATAGCTTCTCTCTAGTGCTATGAGTCCCTTCACACCAGGCAAGTGATTCCTACCTAAAGATGGTCAATGACATCCCTGATAAATCACTGTCTGTTTTTTTTTTTGTTTTCCATCACACCTACTATTCCTATTACTGTCTTCATATTCTTTCTATTAATTCATATGTAAATCTCCTAAGATATTTAAATTAACTACCTCTCACAGTAGTGGGTTTCAACATTCACAGAGGAAGCCTATGGGATTTTAGATCATATATTATCTAATCATTTTGTGGTCAGTAACAAGTTTTTGTACAACCAGGGATACCTAAAGTTTAGAGTCATAAAATACTATATTATGAGATGTAGAACTCTCAGCTCCTTGTCAAACACCATATCTGTTTGCATGCCACCTGCCATAATGATAAAGGACCAAACGTCTGAACTGTAGGCTAGTTTCATCAATTGAAGATTGAGCAATTCTATGTCATTGGAAACAAAGTTATGTTTTTGCTGGTAGAACCCAGCACATGGCCTTTAGTATGTGAGACACACAGTCAGTTGTATTAGCTGAGTGTAAAACTGCAAAGCATCCTCATATATCAAAATATTCATCAAAGAAAGTAAAAGGCAAAATGATTCCCAAATTATTTGTCTGTTCAGTCATTTAACAACCACTTATTGGGTTCAGTAGGTATCAAACAATTTTCTAGATATGATGGAAGTAAAGTATGAATAAAAATAGATGCAGACTTTGAGAATTTCGATCTGGTGAAAAAATATTTCAAGTTATTCTGCTTTAATGTATCATGGTGGATGATAGAAAAGGAAACTCAAGAAGCCCCAAGTGTTTGAAATAAAGTAATGTAGTAGTATGAGAGAAAATGCCCCAATAGGGAGTAACACTCTGAGGAGGTGTGGCCTTGTTGAAGGAAATGTGTTACTTTGGAGACAGACTTTGAGGTCTCCTATATGCTCAAGCCACACCCAGTGAGACAGTTCACTTCCTGTTGCCTGAGGATCAAGATGTAGAACTCTCAGCTCCTTGTCCAACACCATATCTGTTTGCATGCCACCTGCCATAATGATAATGGAGCAAACGTCTGAACTATAGGCTAGTTCCAATTAAATGTTTTCCTTTATAAGAGTTTCTGGGGTCATGTTGTCTTTTCACAGCAATAGAAACCCTAACTATGATAGGGAAGGAATAGCTACTCCCTAAAGGACTCAAAGAAAAGCAATTGGGATGAGGGAGTAGGAAGTTGTTTCAAAACATCTTTGTTAGAGCTTCCCTTTGAGTATGGATCTGGGAAAGAGTTTTTACAACTTCATCCTACAGCCAATGAGTAGTTGTCTAATTACTCTCCCTTGAACAATGGCTGTCTCTCAATGTATTCTCAAGTGAGTTGAAGGTTTGCTTCAGAACATGCATTGAAAAACCACATATGGCAGACTTTGAGGGATTGGGGAGCCCTTCTGATTTTACAAATTGATTAATATGACTGTGATTCTTAGCTCCCTTGGCACATACACACACATGACAGTTGAAATTGGTTTAAAGAAATGCATTTAACTTAATGTCTAACCATTTTCTGAGTTTTGATTACCAATAGTTCAGTTTCTAGATAACCATGACTTTAGGATTGTGTCTGTGCCCCAAAGATATCTTAGTAAGTTGGGATGCTTTCAGGTCATCTACTAGGTAGGTAAAACAGGGCCATCTTCATAATTATAAATTGTAATCAGTGATGATGAATAAAACAGAGGCAATCTTCCTACAGCTAAAATGAGATTTTATTTTCATAGAGAGTCATTGTTAGTTGAGAAGATAAATTAAGTTATGTGAAAAACAGAGGGCTAGGATGACAATTTCTTATAAGCCAAGAAGATATAGAGACATTTAGCCAAAACAAGGAAGATGAGATAACAGTGTGTGTGTGTGTGAAGAGGTATAGAAGAACACAATAGGAATCTCTAGTCTTCAGATAGTTCTCAAGTGCTCAAATAAGAGGCAAGAGTAAAGTACTATAGCTATCTAAAGTTGAATGGCCTTTCTTTCTTATATGTATAATGCATTTGTAATTATCAAGAAGGAACAAGAGACCCAGAGAATCAGAAATGCTAGAGAGATTTCTGGTGTTTTTAGTGGGAGATGAGGTTGAAGTCTTTTAGGTAACTTTCTAAATACAGATTTTATTTTTTTTTAAATCAAAACTGTTATGTTCCAGGAGACATCTCTCAGGAGCTAGCCAAACTATTCTCAACAAGCACTTGAACTCATCCATTTTTGCAAATCAACATTTGTGTCGCAAAAGTTTCCATCAGACACTTTCATCCATTGTAAGTACAGCCTTGCTATCAACTTCCTAGAAGCTGTTTTTAGACATAAGCAAGATTATAACTGATTAATAATGTCATTAGAACTTCACAACAACCTGACTTTAAAGAAATGATCAGATCTCACCTGGGTGGTGGTGGTGCATACCTCGAATCCCAGCACTCAGGAAGCAGAGGGAGGCAGAGCTCTGTGAGTTTGAGGCTAGCCTGGTCTACAGAGTGAATTCCAGGATAGGCTCCAAAGCTACAGAGAAAAACCCTGTCTCAATAAAAGAAAAAAAAAAAGAAAGAAAGAAAGAAAAAGGACGTGACCAGATAGTATCCCTATTTTATAAAGGAGAAAACTCAGTTTCCAAGAGATGGTGCTTCACGAAGAACAAAATTGGGGCTCATCAGACCATCATGATGTGCTGATGTGCACTTGAGAAGTTCTTTACCAGGGTAGCTGTGGACTTGTGCTGGAAATCTCAATAACAATGCGATGAATGGACACAGAAGTGTTTCTCTAAGTAACAAATCAGGAGGATTTGCCAGCTAGGATCCTGCCAGGGTACAAGACCACTAAGTATCTGCTACTGGTCCAAGGTGAACATTACATCATCCAGAGTCACATGATGGAATTTTGATATCTTGTACAATGGGAGTTTACAGTGATAGTAATTTGCATTGGTTTTCTTTATCACTTGCATCAACTCTTTCGGTATCTTTATCTTCGTATTCAATAAAAAACTGTCAAGTCTTCAAGGAAAACTATTTAAAAAGATAAATCACTATAAATTAGGGTTTCTTTTATGTCTTCCAAATAGAAGCCTGCTTGATTTTGTGTCTCATATGTATGATATGCCAATGTCACTTATCTATACCTAGATGCTATATGGGAAAGAAAAATATGTGAAATTTTGTCTTTCTTACCCACATTAATATTTCTTGTCTAACCTCCCCCTTATACCTTTCCCATTATACCATATTCCCCATTGTGCTTCCACTGTACATATATAAAATACATATATGCATATAATAAATACATTTATATTAACTCCTCAGTCTACTCATGAGAAAACATTGGTCTGTCTGGTTTATCCACTTAACATATGATCTCTAGTTCCCTTCATTTTCCTGCAAATTTTATGATTTGATTTTCTTCACAGCTAAATAAAACTTCATTGTGTACATATACAATATGTTCACTGCTAATTTTTTTGTTGATGAGTATCTAGTCTGGTTTTGCATTTTGATTTATTTATTGCAGCAATAAGTATTGATGCTGAAGTTCTGTGTGGTGTGTTGACTTAGATTTCATCAGGTATATATTTGGGGGAGGAAATTGCAAGTTTTTATTTGCATCTTTGTGATAGCAAAATAGGGAACAGGTTTTGTTTTTCCAAATGTTTTCTGACCAATGGTATTTATTCTCTTGAGAACCTTGTATTCAATTCACTTGCCCACTTATTGATGGATTACATGGATTTCTTTTGTGTTTTAACTTTTAGAGTCTTTTTATATTCATGATATTAATCCGTTTTTATGTTATAGTTGGCTGTGGTTTAATTTTTACATGTGTACATTGTCTTCACTGTGCTGATTGTCTTAGAAAATTTTTGAAATATATTGCTGTTTGGATGGAAGCCACATCCCAGGTCCTAGCATCTATGTATCCAAAGAGTAAAAGTTCTACCCCAAACCCTCTGCCCTGGGAGTTGCGTCTTTCCAGACCCCGCCCCTGAGAAAGCCAGTCAAAGGATGACTCCCCGCAAAGAGATGCTCAAAACCACTCCCACAGGGTATTTAAACTGCCCCCCAAAGAACAAACACATGGTTTTCCAGTCTTCATTTCACATTTCCTCTCTGGAAGGCTGGAAAGCCATCCGGAAACATTTGTAGCCATTAAACCTGGACTTTTTCTAATTCGGTTTGTTTTGGTCTGATTCAGATAATTGTGCTGCTGGAGAGGCTTTATTGGGGTGCAGAAGCTATTCATATGCTATATAGAATAAATCAGGAACACTAATGTTTTAGAGGCAGGTGCAAGTTGTTTCTATTAGTATACCTCTGTAGTACATAATGAGATCAGGTATGAAAATTCCTCCAGAATTATTCTTTTCAGACAACCTTGCTTTTGCTATCCAGGGCCTTTTGTGCTTTCAAGTACATTTTAACATATTTTTCCTACTTTTGTGAAGAAGGGCATTGAACTTTTGATTCAGATTGCATTAAATTTTTAAATAGCTTTTGATAGACTAATAACTTTCACAATATTAATTCTATGAACCCTTGAGCATGGGAGGTCTTTCCATCATCTAGTGTCCTCCAGGATTTCCTTCTTGAGACTTTTAAAGTTTACATTTTAGGTGTACTTCACCATCTTGACTAGGTTAACGCCGAGGACTTTTGTTTGTTTGTTTTTGGGGGGTGCAGTTGAGGTTATTGTTGTGGGATCTTTCAGCTCTTTTATCTATGAAATTATGAAGCTGGAGGAGAAGACTGCCCTCTGAAATCATCCCCAAAGTCTCAAGTTTGCACCTGATGCTGACTTTCAGGAATCCTCCCCGCCCCGAACTACCAGACAGCTCACTTGTTAAACGATGGGCAGTGTCATGAACATGCAACAGTTAATCAAGGTAACCAATCCCTATCCAGGCTATAGGTTGATATCAATACACTGTGTTTAAACTACTCTGTTTGCTGGAATATTCTTAAATGATACATATTCTGCAGTAAGCCTACATACTGCCACATAATTAGGAATGAAATCATGTGTGTTCGTTTTCAGCAATAGAATAAGGCTGCACTCTATTACATCTAGTAGTATCTGTTAAGTATTTGTTATATGCCGTGAGCTGTGCTATTCCGAATCTTTCCTTAGTTGGCTGTTGTATCCGTCCTACTAGAAAAGCAGCACAAACATCCTTGTGTTAAAGACAAAGGAAGGAATAGCTGACGTTAGTCATCTGAATGTCTGGACATTTGAAATTTTGTTTTATATTTTTGATTTTATATATATTTATTTATATTACATATTATCTTTTATATTTTTATATATACTATATTATTTATATTATATTTATATTTTATGTGTTTATAATATATTTTTATCTTTTCTATTTTTTAGTTTATATTTTTTAATCTTTTATATTTCAGTAGTATCTGAGGTATTATTTCTACGGGCACTGAGATTTCTCACAGAAACACAAGCCTTTGAAATTTAGGAGTATATTTAGTCTTGCAAAGTGCACACTTCCGGGTTTCAATTAATTCTTGTATCCTAATTACTTACTTGTTGTCTTCAGATTTCAATTAGGTAGACTTGGGGGAAAAAAAGTCAATCCATATGACTTTTAGGAAGGCAGGAGGACTAAAGGTCAAGAAACATCTCTTTGTTTAAGAGTGTGGATGTATACACGAGCAAGCCAACTTTTTTTTCTGCCAATAAAAAGCTTTGCCTGGGTCTTTAGATTTTTTTTTCATATGTATAATTTTTTTTCGTATTCTTCATGGAAGATTTGCCTTCCTAAGGATTATAGGTTTTAGAATACTGGAAACTGGATTAGCTCTTTTCTCTTTCAATTCAGAAATTAATTAGTCTTCGATTTTCCTCCTTGTAGTTAACATTAATATTTGACATGGGACAGATTTCTGCAAAAACCTTTCTGGCAGCCTATGTTCTGGGATTTTCTACCAGGCAGCTTTTCTCATTATGGAGATACTGTTACACCCATTAATCAGGGGCAGCATGTGTGTTATATGAAATCATGTATACATAGCCACGGGGACCTGGAAATAATTGCTAATGAACTTCAATCTCCTCCACAGAGCACATGCAACCCTCAAACAACCAGCCTTGCCCAGTGACCTCAGTGTCCCTCAAGCCCCAACTGGACACACCTCAGGTTACTCGCACGTTTTCCCGGTAGGATGCTCAGCTGACAGTATCTGAACTGCTCAGTTCGGAAGCTTGGGATTTTCTAGCAAGGAGATTTTGAGAGGGGCTCTGGCATGTGACTACAGTGTTAAGTCCCCACAGACCCGTGGCCTCCTGAGACCCTCTTCACATGCAAATGTTCACACAAAGTGCCTTGGCTCCAGCTGGCCTTCACCTGCAGCCCTCCCAGGCAGGAGCCTCTACAATGAGTCCAGGTTTCCACGCAGAATAAGAAGAGCACAAATGGCAGGCGACAGAGAGCTTGCATAGGCTATAAAGAATTTGAAGTCAGCTTCCAGGCCGTTAAAACTAATTGCTCTGAACACAAAGGCTAGGCGAAAACTCCCTTCTCCTGCTTTTTTTTTTTTTTAAGAGATAGAGTGACCTGAATTTTCTGCTAATGTTCACACCTAAAATTAAATGCTACGACCACCATTAGTATTCAAGAACATTTTTAAACACAGGAAGAGATAATGTGTGGTAGTGGAAAAAAAAATGCAGGTCATTTAGAAGTGTCCGTAGCTGTTTCCTTTGTTTTATGGGGCGCTCTGAAAAATGATACCTTCTTATATGATTACCAGGCGAAGATCTGATTTTCTGTTATTATTTGACATGGTTTGCAGCCCATTTATTTTAGTTTTTAAAGCACATGAGTAGCAGGCTACTTCATTTACCAACACACCCCATGATTCACTAGAAATATCCAAAGGACTGTCTTCCTTTACACGTGTTCCGGAACTCATTTTAAGTTTCTAATTCTTTGTCCCTATCTGCTTTTTACTTAGCTCTCCTTCCCAGGTCCCAGAAACCTGCTTCAGAGGCGACTTATAAGATCTTTTTGTTTTAAGAATACAGCGTTAAACTTAGTGTTTTTTTTTTCAGAGAGTCCCTTTGTGAATAAAAAGTGTAGTCGTTCCAGATTTATATGTCCCTTTAGCTGCTCTTTGTTTTAGAATATATGTACGGATACAAAGAATAAGTAGCATCTAACGTGAACTTATAGCTAACTGCCAGTGCATCTCTCTGTGTGATAATGGCTGCACATATGGGTGCCAACCCTTCATCTGGTCTCCAGATAATATCAGCACAGCTACTCCGCTGCTCTCAACATTTCTATAACTTCACAGGGAGCCTTCTGTGATTCTGTTCAGTTAAAGGAGTCAGGATGTAGCAAGAGGAAACCAAGGTAAGGTGGTGGCTGTGGTTTTGCCCTTCTTAGTCTTTTGTAACCTTATGTAACCTTCTGTCCTTTAATTTGACTTCTCCCCATCTGTTTCCTCCCTGTGAGGTGAGAGTGATTTCTAGTCCCCAGATTTGTCTCACAGACAAAAAGAAAATGAAGGCCAGTGACCGTGGCTAATGGTGGGCTTTGGATAGCATTCCTTATTAAAATAATATTTTGTACTTTAGAGAAGAAAGTGAATATACACAGAACTAAATGAGGAAAACTGTGGTATCTAAAGAAAATACTGTTTTACAATCAGAAATAGGATGAAATCCCAAAATGCCTTAAAACTATCATTATTATTTTTTCCTAAAATTAATCTAACACTAATAAAGAAATAAGAGAACATTATCAGAAAAGAGAGCTGACATGATTTTTAAGAATTGGATAATATTGAGACAACATTTTTGAGCTTGTGCAGCCTGCAGACATCATGCTGGGTGTTTAGGATTCCGACCTAAGTGATTTCCTACAAATCCCACTGCAGAGACCTTTGCAGAGTGTGTGTCCCATTCTTCTCTTCTTTTCTTACTGTCCCTTTGAAAACCTTGAAGTTGCAATCCCAGTTTTCCAAAGGGAACAGTTTGACCCTCGTAGGTATATTCTCGATTATGAGTATGAAGCTTTGCCCACTCAGTGTAGTTCAAAATTTTATAAATTTTAAGAACTTAAGTTGAAGCTATGACTGTTCATATTTGGGGGTTATAGATCATCATCTGCAAGAAGGAGGAGAATGTGACCTTTATATGAAATTTAAACAGTCTCAATATTAAATCTAATTTTAGCAAATATATAGAAATAAATAATAAATAAAGCATTTTCTATTATAGCTAATTTATCTTAAATGGCATTTTACTCAGAATAATTTTGCTAGTAAATAATAACAGTTGAAAAATAACTATTTTAGACAAAAAGTTCTGTTGATGCATTTTCTTTATGTAATTATTTTGCTGTTAATCTCTATTACAGTGCCATTACTAATGGAGAATTTTATGTAAAGTTATAAGTATATTGGTTCATTCTTTTTTTTTTTTT
>JAQHUG010000004.1:17336600-17349773 GCA_028555095.1 Dicrostonyx torquatus
CTTCCAGGCACATAGCAAGTCCACATTGCCATCAAGCAAGCTGTAGCACTTTACTTGTAAACCCCATCCAAATGCTCTGTCTCTGGCAAGAGCCAGAGGTCGCTCTAGCAGCATAGGCCAGAAAGCCAGCATTTTGTCTATACCTAGTGATTTAAACAAACAAACAAACACAAAACAAACCAAAAAAACTAGTGTGATCCAACATCACAATCTTACAAGCAAGAAAATTGAGCATGAATTTACTCAAATAGATTTGCAAAGACCATCTGCTTGTAGATGATATCACTACAAAATACTTCATCTCACAGGTGAGGCCTACTTCAAGTACCTTTTAGAATGGATAAATCTAAAATATTTATTTCAGCTAATTTATTTAACTTCATTTCATTCATGTAATTTATGAATAGGTATGAATGAATGAGTGTGAATGAAGCTGCTCATGATTACATGTATATGAGTATGCTTTTGAGAATGGGAATGCAGCTCTTCATATATGTTCTTTTGGAGAGTGGTGTGTGTGTGCGTGTGTGTGTGTGTGTGTGTGTGTGTGTGTGTGTGTGTTCCTGAGTACATGCAGTTGGGCATATTTTGTTTCTTAGCTGAAGTGTTGGTATTTGTGTAGCAGCCTCCTCTGAGAATTAAATGACAAGAATCTTGGTATTATTGAGACTTGCAGCTCAAATGCAAATCCCTACATCATCCTTACAGAAGTGCCATCCACCAGAACAGATCAAGAACCCACTTCAGGCCTTTCCAGATGAGCCAGGTGGAACTGTAAGGCCGTGATCTATCCATGAAAATGTAGTGTAGTTTGTAGTCTTACCCATTGTTTATTTTTCTTGCCTTCTTGTCCCTTCATGTCAGAAGAAAGCAAACAAAGCTGATTGAGATGGTCAAAGGATCTTGGACCAGAGGGGAACTCTGGAGGGGTGTCAGGGTTTTGTTCTCCTCATGACTCCCTTCTCCTTGTAGGATTTTTCCTCAACTGGTGTGAGTAGTACAATGCCCCACTGTCTGAGTTGTGTACTTGGTTCAAGTTGTCCTCCACTGTGTTTACTTTAAATTCCTGGGGATTATGTGTGTGCATTCATGTACCCATGCTTCTATTTCTCAGGAAGGTCTTTGGTGTGTATCACATGCCTCTGTCTGTATTCTCCTTGCTAACAGTTTGACCTGAGCAATCTGTTTGCTATTATTGTTGCTGTCTTTGAGTCCCAGGAGGACAAGAGGGTAGAGATCCTTACCTTTACCATATTGAACTATGACTCCAGAATTTCAAAGTTGACTGACTGTTTCAAGAACTTCTGAGAAGAGGGAGGAAGGAAGGAGAGAGAATAAAAATTAGCAGGAAGCTAAACTGGAAGATTCTTTTAAAATATAAAAGTCTACAAAAATGTCCAGTGTGTTTTGCATCAGTCAACTACTCCTGAACATGGGGCCTGCCTTGGAGCATGGTTGACATACCCAATGACACACCACTGGAAAAAATAGATTTCTTCCTTTCTTAGCAAGTATCAATTGTGAATAGGGTGGTACTTTACATCCATTTCCCTTCTCAGCACTGGAATTTTGTCTAGTTTAAACCTGTGCTATTTTGGGTGTACTATTGTCATCTCTGTGAGTTCACATGTACATTAGTGCTCTTGTGTCTGGAAGACTCTGTTTCCTTGGAATCATCCTCAACTTCTAACTCTTAAGATTTTTCTGTCTTCTCTTCTACATAGATCCCTGAACTTTAGGGAAGGCATTTGATGACATCTCATTTAGGACTGAGTATATCAATAAACATGGAGAAATAGAGCTCTGGTGCCCAACTAGAAGTTTCACCCTTCTAATAGTGTTCATGGTGCTGACTGGAATTCTGCTTGCTACAGGAGAAGGACAGTAACCATCAATACCATCAATATCACCCAGCTACCAAGCCTGTGTCCTAATAGTGACCTGCCTGTCAGATATGCTGGTAAAATAGACTTGTAAATGTCATAGGAATAACTAACTAACTACTTTTTGATTTAGTTTAAGGCCCGTTCCATGAGATGGAACCCTTAACTGACACTGCTAAAGTGGCCAAGAACTTGAGACTAGAAAGGTCGTAAACCCTAAGGGAAAACTACTACTATTATTTTGTGAATGGAACAAATCAATAAAATAGCTCCTAATGATACATTGCTATACTATAGGTCAGTGCCTCACATAGCATTTATCAGAGACACTTCTACATGGGGAATAACAGAGATTCACGACTGGACCATGTACAGAGAGCACCTATGTTTTTGTTTCCTTCTATGACTAGAAACCCTTGGTTCTATTCTTTTCTTATTAAAGTGAGTGTAGATGTTAACAGTTGATTCTTCTTCTTTTAAATTAATATTAAAATTCTAAACATATATTTATAATATACAATATATGTGTGTTTGCAAACATAAAAAATATAAGATGATTAAATCAAGCCAGCTGATGTATTTTTCATTTCATTTATATTTTTGTATGAGATATTTGAATTTTTCACACAGCTATTTTGACATATGTATTAGTTTTAATTTTTGCCATTCTCCTGTATAATAGGTATTCAAATGTGTTTCTTACACCCAACTGAAGCTGTTCCTTTTTGATTATTTCACCACTTCTCCTATTTTTCTAACCAGATTATTCCAAGTAGCACTATGTAGTTAAAAAAGTTTAACAGATACAGTATTTAATAGTCTCTGAAAAGACTTTACAAATGTGTGCCTGCTCTTGACCACATCTCCCTTACACATATGTCAGCATCTTAAGTTTTCATATGTAGCGGAAGAAACTTATAAAACCACTTAAAATTATATTTGAGAAATGCAATTTAAAAGTTTTTTCATACCCTGGATTCAGATACACCTAGAGTGAAGGTAAAATCTTTAACTGCTTAGTTGTGGGACATAGTGTCTTAGTTACTTTTCTATTGTTGTGACAAAACATCATGACCAAGACAACTTGTAAAAAGTTTTATTCTGGGCTTTTTGTTCTAGAAGAACACAAGTCCATCACCATCATAACTAGGAACATTGCAGCAGGAAGAAAAGATGGATGGGAGCTCTCAAATCAAGATCAGCTGAGAGCTCCCATCCACATCCACAAACCGAAAGCAGAGAGAAATGACACTGAAACTTTAAAGCCCCACCCACCCTGCCAATGAAGTACTTTCCCAACAAGGTCAACCTTCCTAATCTTTTATAAACATTTACACCAACTGGGGATCAATATTTGAGCCAATGGGGGCAATCTCATTCAAAACACTTTACCCCAGAAAGCATATTGACCCCTCTGAGCATTATTTATAAGCAGAGCCTATAATTGATTTTATTGTGTGGTACATTTGGTGAAATAGTCAGATAGCATATACAAATGTAAGCATAATAAAGTTTCTCAGTATTGCTTTTTCTTACTCTAAGTATAAAGCTTTAGTTACTAGTGAGATTGAACTTTTGATTATGTCTATCAAAAATGTGTAGTTCTACTTTAGCTTTTATTCTTTCTGAATTGTAAGAGTTTACCAGACAAAAAAAATCATAAATCTTTATGACATAAATATTTACACTATTTTCACCTCATTTCTCCTCTGCCTCATAATATTATTTCCCATTTTTTCTTTTTTAGATGAAGGTAATACTCTACTTATCCAAACAATTTTAGTTCTCTGTACCTTCTTGCTGCTCTGAATTAAAATGGCCACACAGCTTGTTTTGGCCACAGAGGAATAAACAAAGATAATAACATTTCTGAGCACAAGCTCTAATATCCAGAATACACACACTATGTCCTCTTCCGTGAAGTGGTGCAGCTTGTATATTTAAAGAGATCATTAGACTTGGTCCTCCAGTGACTACAATGTTTATTACATTTCTGCTTATAAAACATGTAAGCAAAATAAACCTTTGTTGCTAGAGCTACTAGAATCTGACAGTTGTTCATTACTTTGGTTTAATCAAGACTATTTGTTATTTTTTTTCAGAGAAATAGTCACGGAAGACTGTTGTAATTATTGGAGATACTCAATCTGGACAGAATAATGTTTAGTCAAGGTTTACCTTCCATGAATATCTCAACGTAGCAGTTATGACTTTATGTAGTTATTATGTATTATGGGAACAATTAGGGTAGCTAACCTTTGAGTTTCCCCCCATTTGTTTGTATGTTTAGTATGATGTGTAGGTATTTTCCATGAACTTATAATGTACCTCAGTATTTACAAAACAAAGTGAAATATAGAGGAAAGATTCTACTATCTTTGTTTTTCAAATAATCAGGGATAAATACATAAGTAAAATCAGTCCCAATTTGTGGAATATATGTGAATTTCTATGACTGTATATTAAAGTTCTGTCCTTGTCAATGACTCAGTTAGCTCCCAGAAGTATTGTGTATTGTGGGTGTCTTGTTGCTTTGATTAAGGCCTGTAAGCTAAACTATAAATCATGATGTGTATGGAAGATGTAGAACCTTGATGTCCATGCAAGAGGATTCTCTAAACAGCATTAGTTTCATGAAATGAAATTTCTCACTCACTCTGAACAGAGCCATGCTCTGAGTGGTTGATTTAAGGAAAAGGGAGCCTGTGATCTCAGAAGCTGGCTCACATCAGCAGCCACCTTTGCTTTCTATCCTTCATGGATATCTTGGCCGCAGAACAAACACTGCTATCCCAGAGGACTTCCTGGACATAGGAACCACTTCTGGTTCGTTTTTCATAGTTCTTTAATTTTAGAGGGAAAGGATAAATGTGTTTAAAAATAAAATAAATTTGAAGTGGTCTAGAAAACCATTCTTCTGAAATGTATATTTAAGGTCTTCAATGACAAACTTTCCCAAAGGGGTCATTGACTAAAGATACTGCAACCATGATTTAAATTCTGGTTAATATGATTGAACATAGTTGTAAAGATTAATTTTTTTCCTCATCAATGTAGCTTTCTGTTTTCTTCACTATCAGCTTTATTGCTTGTGTCACCCATCCATGTGTACTGGAGAAATTGGAAAGGAGCTCCAAGTCCTCTACTGCCACTGATGTTATAAATATCCACCTTAGGGTTTCTATAAACCAATCTTTTAACTTCTGCCCCTTAATGGTGATGATGGTCAGCTAATTTCATGTACCAGCTTCAAAATCTCAGGAGGAGACTTCCCAGAAAGTTTGTTTCAGCATTCATCTGCTTTCTATTCTAGACACATGTTTGAAATGTTGGTGTGCATAAGCTCATTGACTTTTCTTCTATTTTACATAACTATTTTCATTTATTGCAATCTCTCTACTGGGTTGAGCATTTCTCTAGGCAGAGTTATTAGCATCCATCTTCTGACAAGAGTGACAATTCCCTTCTGATGAAGGTTTTTAACCACATGACTGTTGGCTATGCAGATTCCCTGATTCCATTCTACCACTTGAATCTCACTGATGTTTATGTAATCTAGAATTTGTCTTTCTGGAATTAATCTCAAGATGGATTTCATTTATATGCATATATACATATATGTGTATGTGTGAGTGTGAGAGAGAGAGAAAGACTTGCTATAATTTTATTAGTTTTAATATTATTATATAAGCACTTCCCCAATAAGCACAAATATCCCACAATTCCATATGTGGGTATAAATTGCCACTCCCCTCATGCACAGCTCCAGATTCAGTCTTAACTATAAGCCACAGTAACTTAACTTTATGGCTGTAGAACCTCTTTTCTGGTTTACTGAGGTACTTACTTTCTTCTCATGTGTGAATTTTTAAAATCTATCTTTTAGTATTTAATCAGATGAGTGTTATTGTATATATCACCTAAACCACTCTTAAAAGTAACAAAATTCACTTGAGCTGAGGGAATAATTTGACCTCTTTCAAGTATCATGATAGTTACCTAAGTACTGACATTGGCAATATCATTTAAAATCCTACAAGCAATTGACTTTAACTTCTGTGCAGTGATTGCTCATTCAACTAACTTTTAAGGTTGATTGGTTACAGTTTGTTTTTTGTTTGTTTTAGAAGAATAATAGAATGGACATATTAAGGTTTCATCCTGATGAAGTTTTCATACTGATTTAGGAGATAAACAATATAGAAGAAGCATAAACTCAGGATGAATTGGGTAGTGTAGCAAACAAGAATAACAAATTTTTATTTATCTATATCTGTAGAAAAACACTAGTGAAAGTATTTTTTCATTATTCATGTTTTAAAATAGGTCGTCTCTATTTTAAAATCCAAATTTGTGCGTATAAATTACATTTGTTATTTCTTTTGGATTCCAAATGCTCTAAAATGTGGATATCTTCTCCTGCTGATTAAAAACTGCCTCAGCCTGTACCTAGCAGCAGTGCCACACAGTTGGAGAGCTGTGGCTGAGGGTTTGCTGGTGGGAACCAACACAGGGATCATGTTCATTGAAGAGGCAAACTATGCTTAGAAATAACAGAGAAAAACATGCTAAATAATTTTGTTTTAATATTTCCTTTAAGAAGCAAAACTACTTCTTTAATATGGTTTCCAGGAAGTTAGTGCACCTCTGAAAATTTCCTTCACATCTAGACTCGGTGTTCTAGCCTATAATTTCTTCATACCTTCGATAAGGGTGTAATGTTCACTGTCACACAGGGAAAGGAGTTGCTTTCTAAACATGGACTGTGCTTTTACAGGTAAAACTGTTTTTGAGAGGTTTCTATTTTAAATTAATTGCCTTTCTTTATTGTCCTCTTTTAGTCATCACACACTTTTGTTGTAGGTTCCCAGAGAAGCACACACAAGACAGACAGACAGACAGATAGACACGTGTACTAGAGCTCATACTATTATGAAAAAAATTAATTGTGAAACAAAACAGCCCCCAAATTAATGTAATTAATAATCCAAGTGTCAAATGAGGATGCTATAAGAGTTTCAATGAAGAGATCACCAGGCACTGGTGCAGTTTAGTGATAAAGTATGTGTTTCACATATACAAAGCAGCCTTCATGTCAATTCTTAGCACGAAAATGATATTGCTAATAATAAAACCAACAAATATTGATAAAGCATCACTTTGAGTAGCACTGTATGTATAATGTAGTATCATATATATATATATTTATATACATGTATGATGCCATATATTATATATTAATGGGCTTATTCAGCTTTCCAGATTATATGTCTGGATCATAGAACATCACTGAAGGAAGCTAAGGCAGCAACTTAAGGTCCAAGCACAAAGACCAAAACTGAGTAGAAATCAGAGAGGAAGATTTCACAGTGGCTTGTGTAAAAAGAGACTGTACGTTTGTTTCCCAGACACCCAGACCTGAATAGTCACATAGAAACTATATTATTTACCTTACTTTAGCCAATGACTTAGGAATATTCTTAGTTATCCCTTTTATCTTAAGTTAACCCATTTCTATTAATCTATGTATCAGCAGGAGACTGTGGCCTTCCCATAAATTTCTGATGTCTTTCTCCTTGGGTAGCTACATGGCGTCTACTTGACTCCACCATTTTTCTCCCTGAATTCAGTTTAGTTTTCCCACCAAGCTCTATTCTGCCCTACCAAAGGCCAAAACAGCTTCTTAATTAACCAATAATGATAAGCCATATTCACAGCATACAGAGGGGAATCCCACAACAGGCTTGTTCTCCATGACCTGTTGAACTTGTTTTGCTCTACAACCCAGCAACACCTGCTTGGAGTCAGCACCACCCACAGTGGTCTGGGCCCTCCCACAGCAACCTCAATAAAGAAAACAGCTTCCATTTGTGCCCACAGGCTAGTCTGATGAAGGCAATTCCTCAGCTGAGGTTCCCTCTTCTTGGTGAATCCAGTTTGTGTCAAGATGGCACACACAATAAATATGTATTTATTGTGTATGCCATCAACATGGAGAGGAAACATCAATTGTGAAAGGTCACATAGTACCAAAAATTGGATTTGAACTCAGGTTAGCAACATCATAGCACACCATGGATGGGCATTCATGGAGCAATGTGAATTACTACATAGAGGATGCTAACTACCAGAGAGATTAAAAAAAAAATGAGGAAGAGTTCAGGTTCAAGTTACTCAAAAGTTGTTAGTGCAATTTGAAAAATTAATTTATTGTTGCTGGAACTGGGATATTATATAAGATGAATATATGTATAAGGCTAATGTGTGACTTTTTTTCTTTCAAACTCGCTTGCTTCTGTAAATGAAAAGGGTTGCTAAGCACCCGGGATGCTGACTGCAGGCTGACGTATTGCTATCCTAGTCCTGATCACCCTTTAATCAGTAGGGCTCACTTAATCATGGCTTCATATTCTAGCATGGTGATTGTATGGTCAGGAGCCAAATAGTGAGCAATGAAGAAATTAAAAATAAGCTTGAGTCTCATTCTTGAGGTTGAGCTTTTGTGTGCACTCAACTATCATCACCTTTGACCATCTGACCTGGCCTTTGTGCTTTTCCTTCTTGGAGATGTTTTTCTTCTTGTACTTTTCTTGGCTTAATGTACTTCTGTGGACAAAAACTCTGACCTCCAACTCATACAATGCACTCAATAATTTGGGATATGTCAACAACTGCAGACTCTGACCTACAAGCTCTTTGACTTATGAAACTTGTCAAGACTCTTAGCAGAGCCCAATTTTTTGTCTTAAAATTCTAGCTAGGTTCACTAGACTGCACTCTTTTGAACCTATTGTAGAAATGTATTTTCTAGTACCGTAAGTTATGGATGGAACAGCTACTGGATTAGGATCATTTTTCTGAAGTTGGGATGTGCAGACCAGAAAGATCATTATTAGTGCATTGGAACAGAAAAACAAATGACAAAATAAAAGTAAGATGGATATGTGACCGCTGCTGACGCTGACGACAGCGAACCCCTTAGCTCACCAAGGCTCTGTCCTCAGTAGAGGCACCTTCCTCATTCCTGCCAGAGGTTAGGGCTCATGCTCAAAGGAAAAGAACTCTTTTCTCTGGACAGTGTTCTTTGTGTGGTACACTGCTCATCCTTAAGCCCTGTGTGTAAAATTTCCATTGCTTCTAGGCCATCAGCTTAATTCAAGATCTAGCAAAATCGTAGTGAGGCTCCACATGTGGCTTCCAAGGAAGGACAAGTTCCAGCAGAGCAATTACACCGTTTTCAGCGTGTGCTCCAACAGACCAAGAGAAAGGATGGATTCTGAATGATTTGGGAGATTGTGGGCAAGGATGTTGTTTATATGTTTCTTAAGTGGCAAATATGAATTTTATTTATTTATTTGTTCATTTATCTTTATTGTGGTGCTATGGCTGAACCTATGGCCTCATACACACTAAGCAACCTTTCTATCATTGAGTTGTAGTCTGACTTTAGAATGCAATGATAGCTAAATTACTAAGAATTTCTTTACCAGTTTCTTATTGATTAAAGCCTACATCTAAAACTCTGCAATTAAACTGCCAGAATTCCTTTGATATATGGTAGAGGAAAGCTTAGGAAAATCAGAATTCTGTGATTCATTTCCAAAGTAGGACCTGATCTGTCCCCTCACTGTGTTTCCTAAAGGTTTCCAAAGAAAGTTTCTTCATAAGGGCCATAAACAACACATTTCCAGAGTTTCTTTTAAGATTTCATGTAGGTCAATAATTGGGCAGGGATTTGCTATTACCAAACTGGCTCTCTCAGTGAGGATTCTAGGTTTAGGATAACAGGGGCTAGACAACAAGGTTAAATCACTGACGACATGGTGGATATAGTTAGGGTAATAGTCCTTAGAAGTACCAAAGTGTGGCTGGAATTGTCTGTCCATAAGAATCACTGAGAGTGGAATCTGTGCATAAGTCTCTGGAACTGAAATAGCTCACCCTATTAAAGTTTTTACTTGACGAGTAAGAGTCAAGTCTGCATCTGGGAAACAAAAAAGAGAAAACGAACAATCTGTCTTTTAGATGATGGATACAGGGTTGTTTAGATATGACATTACTTTTCATGGACTTAGTTTCATTGTGGCTCTCTAGTCAGAGAGAGGAATTACAGAGACTGGCAAGTCAATGGAGTTTTGACTTGTGTCTATTTCACATTGCAACTGTTACCCCCAAAAAATCTGCATTTATTTCCAGATTTATGAAACACATGGTTGAAATAAATGCATTCAGAATTGAATAGAATCCATACATTGACTCCCTGCCTACTGAAATGAGGGATGACAGACTGGTGGGTAGAACTGTAGTCATCTCCAAGTCATCTAATCGAACATCAATGTATATGCACTTCTCTGAGTATAATTTATTAAATATTATAGTCATTCCAAGTCAATGGACCATAATATGCACTGATGGAGTCGGCCTTGTTATATGATCTTTTTCAAAGCTAAGGGATTTCCCCACATGAATGCAAATAACAATATCAGAGAAATAAGAGGCACAATGCAAATGGACAAGTCACAGATAACATGAAAGTAGAGGAGGGCTCATGATGGTTGATGCAGACCAGCCTCCAATTTCTGAGACAAGCCCTTACCTAATAGTCAACAGACTAAAAGAGTCTTCAGCCAGATAACTACATGGATCTGAATTTTGCTCGGAACAGAAATACACTTGAAAGGGGACTCTGAGCTCTAAAGGGACTGAAGATGCTAACACCTCACTTCTATTTTAGCCTGAACTAAAATCCAGCCTTTCTATGTCAAATATCTGACTTAAAAAATTTTAAACTGATAAATTAATGCTCTTTTAAATCATTAAGCATATGTGAATTTGTCGAATAATAATAGAAAACTAATCCAGATACAAAATGCCAAATGGAGGCCACTATAATGTATTCTTTTATCAAAATAATAAAGTCGTCATCATCATCATCATCATCTCTCAGAGAACTGTAGGATTTTTTTGCCTTAACCAAGGATTTGAATTTTATAAGAGTAGTGATCTCTTACATAACCTTCTTTAGGAAACCTTCCAGGATTATGATGAGAATGCATGAATCTCTAAGAATGATAATAGAGTTTTGTACGTCTAATCATTTGATAACTCTCATTATGCCTGTTGGTCCAGATGTGGCTTCATGGCTCTACGCCACTCCATCACTCTACTGGGCATCTACTTCTCAAGCCAGTGCTTTTTTACCATTCCTATTAGTAAAGATCAACAGGAGTAATTTTATTTTCTATGTAGAGCCAGCAATGCCGACTTTTTATTTATTGTTACTGCATCAATTATCTAATTCTACATCATTGCCTGACCCACATGGGCTATCACAACTTTTGTTCTTTCTTAACTCCAGTCACTGAGTTTATCAGCTTTGTGTCATGAAAACAAATACTAGAAGATCCATTTTAACATAAAAAGATTTATTGTGGCTTATTAGTTATGAGGCTACAGGCCATGATTGCCTGGCTACATTGCTTTAGGTGTCTTTTTAGGGGTATCATGTCATGGTGGGGAGCCCAAGGGAGAGGAAAAGCATTCACATAGTGACTAGAATATGAAAGAGAGAAAGGAGGGTCTGGAGCCCTGCTATCTCCTTCAAGTCCATGTCTTTCAATTCCTTGAAGATCTTAGGTCATATAACCTAAAGGCTTTATATGCATTGGTGCCAGCAACCAATCCTTGAAAACAATCCTTGGAAATCATGCACAGACTTCCTGGACCCAAGTTGTAGCAAATATACTATGATAAGAGGATCTTATGACTTATGTATAACATTATCTCCAGTTACTTCTTTTAAACCTTTAGAGGATAAAATTTCTACAAATAGTTATTGCATCTTGATATTCATTTCTTAGTATGGTTGAAGCAAATACCCACAACCTAAAGGGTCTCAAAAACATGTCTGTATTTAGAAAATCATAAATCTTACAATTATTATGCTGTCAGTGTTGAATTTTTTATAGAAATTCTGGGTTTTGTGGGTTTTTTTTGTTTTGTTTTTTGCTCAGTACCAAAAGACTGCCTATATTTACTGCCTCACAGTCCCTTTCATTCACCTACATAACCCACATCATATAGGCCTTTTAAGTTCTTCCCAGATTTCTCCCTGATTAATCCTACCTCCTCTGCCTTGGGTCTTTCTGGATGTTATTTTAAAAAAAAAAAACTTTTTTGATTTTGCATACCAATCCCAGTTCTCTCTCCCTCCCTTCCTACTGTACTCTCACCTTTCCTCACCTCATCCCCATCCCCTCCTCAGAGAAGCTGGGGTCCTCAACGGAGAGTCAACAAAGTCTGTTACATCACTTGAGGCAGGTCCAAGGCTCTCCCCCCTGTATGTAGGCTGTCTGGTTCCTAATTTTATGAATGGTTATCATTATATTCAGCATAGTTTAGGAATACAGTATAATCTTTATATTTAAGATATTTAGTTTCATTTGCAAAGTTATTTTTGACAAGTAAGGTTGTATGTTGACTGATACTGCATATTAGAATGAGGATATAGTTGTAGAAACTCAGGTGTGCATTATTAATGCATTTCTCAATAAGACGTATCGGGATTCTTTTCTTACAGACATGTGAGACCATTTTCACAGTATAGAGGAAGTTTGATGCCATCTAGATTTTTCTACTACAAAGGAACACTGATATTATTTGATAGAACTCTGCATGTGAGGCATGCACATCTTATTTTGTAACTGCAATATTACTGCAACCATTTTCTGGGAAATTTGGGAAGGTATAATGTTTGGATTGAAGACAGAACTCCACAGCAGTGGTGACTGAGGAGACAGGGGAGACACTTTTGGATGGCTCCGATAAGCAAATTGCTTTGCTTACTTGCAGTGTTTTGAATTCAAATTTTCTAATAATCTCTGCAGATAATTGTTATAATTTTGAGAAATTGCTGCTGGCTTGTTATTGGGGCTGAAAAGAAACAGAAGTGTTGACCGTGGAACACCAAATTTTTATGTGAGTTAATGTGTCAGTTACTAAATGGGTACCATCTATATCATTCTGTATAAATTTGAGAAGACAGCAGGTTTTTCTTTTTAATCATAAAATGGAAGCGGCTCACTCAGTACTAAAATGAGCTCTGAGCCACACAGACTTTCATCCTGCATCTAAACAGATCTATTTCTTTTTTTAAATTGATTTTTATTGAGCTCTACATTTTTCTCTACTTTCATCCCTGCCTCTCCCATCCCGTCGACCTTCTCCCAAGGTCCCCATGCTTACATTTTACTCAGGAGATCTTGTCTTTTTCTACTTCCCATGTAGATTA
>JAQHUG010000004.1:17351503-17363362 GCA_028555095.1 Dicrostonyx torquatus
ACACACATGACTATCGTCCATGATATCCTGATGGACACACATCACCACTGATGATATCTTGTTGGACACACATGACCATCATCCATTACATCCTGATGGGCACACATGACTATCATCCATGACATCCTGATGGGCACACATCAACATCATCCATGACATCCTGATGGACACACATTATCATCCATATATGAGGTGTTTTAGTTAACATTTGTTCATACAATTCATATTAACACCTACCTATGTATAGAATAGAAAATTATAAAGCCTATGTTCATAAATGTATATAATAAATATGCAATAACAAATTTCAAAAAATGAAAAAATACAAAAGCATATCAAGCTATATTAAAAAAGACCTTAGACAAATAAAAAACTAAGGAAATTCTGTGGAAAAAGTGGCACAAAAGGAAACAGAAATCATCATCACTGAAATAATCAATAGTCAGTAAAAGTTTTAATAATAAATACACCTTTAAAGGATTAAGTTTTCTTCTGTAAGGTGGACAAATTTTATTAATTAAAAACTAAGTCTTAATTAAATATTAACTAAAATCTGGCATTGAAGATTCAGAAGTTTAAATATCTTCAATATATTTGATAAAATTAAGGATATTGTTAATCATATTCAATAAGCAAACAGCATGTGGCTATGCTGAGAAAAATTTTAAATGCTTTCTAATTTATTTTTCTCATTTTATTTTGTGTGCATAGTTGCTGTGCCTACATGTATGTCAGTGGAACATGCCTGTCCCTGGAGCCCATGAAGGGTAGAATACGGCATTGGATTTCCTAAAGCTGGAGTACCAAATGGTTACTCCACATGCTCGGAATTGAGTCTGTGCCCTTTGGAAGAGCAGTCAATGAGTGCTCTTAGCTGCTAAGACATCTCTCCAGGCTCCTGCAAAAATAGTTTTATCACTATATTCTTATTTCATCACTAGTCACATGCACTGAAAGATGGAAATTACAAATTTAACTTCCATTATGTGAGGTAAGGTGTATATTCTTTAGGTTCTATGGTATCTGAGTGCAATGGCGGTAAAATGCTGACATCAGCAGAGCCCTCAGCAGGTGAGAGGTGAACCTAGAGGGAAGCCTCCTAGACTTTCCCAGGTTTGCCTGGCATCTCACTAATACAGCAACATGGAAAAGCAACTTTCGCTGATTTGATTTTGACGTTCTATTTTAAGGCATTATGATTGCTTCTTGAAAGGATAGATCCATTGAAAGACCAAAAAGGTGTTTTAAAAACAAATGGCACATACATATCTTAAATAACGACAGATACAAATACATATTAGAGAAAATAAGCTTATGATTTACTTACTATTTCATGTTCTCTCAGGACCTGTACTCTAATTTAGATAGCTGCTTGGCTATTCAGAGGTACATTGTTTTTGCACTTTTGTTTTCAACTTTATCTTAAGCAGAGGTCAAATTTTGTTAGGGGACTTTATTCTCTAGAATAAATATACTTTAAAAAATAGACATGTATGTGGCTGATGCATGGTTGGAACAGCGTACTGTGGCTGAATTTATATCCAATAAGTAGGTGATTTTATATCATTAATAGTGGTTGTAGCTATGCAAGCCAAGACAATGATATGGGTAATTGAATCTCATGCTTCAAAGCACAAAGTGATTGCTCTGAGGAAGTCAGGGGTAATGTCTTGCCCCAATGTAGAACATTATACATTTGAATACTTAGCCAAAGGGAGATGAAGAAAGATCATCTTTTCCCAAGACGCGAGGGATTTTGTGTGCTGGAACATCTCATTGCATAAAACAATGACATTGGTTTTACATTAAAATGTATCATCATTTCCTTTCTACTTACGTGATATGTGAGACTGTGGGTAGGATCATGCCAAAATGATGCTGATGTGGCCAGAAGGCCTTTTTCTGGTACACTGAATATGCAAAATGAACAATGGCCTAGAAGATCAAAAGGAGGGCGTTAGAGAAGAAGGGAAGGAGAGGAAAGGAAGCGTAGCATGGAGAGAGAAAAGGCAGCAGAGAGGATGTCAGAGTGAAAGGAAGAAGGGAACATAAATGGAATGAGAAGGCTTCCTTCAAAGTCACAGTACTAAAGAGAAGTGAGAACTACAGGTAGAGTGAGCGTCAAGAGATGCAGGACCACAGACAGAAAGTCAAGTCATTTCCAAAAGCACCAGTTGTCAGCACAAACTGACTATTTTTCTATGACCACTGACAGATTGTGTAGAACCACATTCTTGCACTTGGTCCCTTAAACTAGGGCATCAACTTAGTGTCTTCTCATGAGAATGCACGATCAACATTCCATTGCAGAAAGCTCGGTATACAAAATGATAATTGACATTCAAGTACTTAACATACATTAATGCACTGTGCCCTGGAATTCAGGAGGAAATATATGGAATGGTCTGTCTGTTCCAGTTGCCGACTTAATTTGTTTTTCTCATAGAGCATAAGACATTAATCCAACAGTAAGCCATTTTTGGCACCATCCAAAGTTACATTGTTTAACAAGCTTTGCCAATGATAGTGATGCCATTTTATTTCACCTATCTCCTGTCTCCTATTTATCCATTGATTCATTCTCCATTGATTAAAGCTTAGTAGAGAAAGAAAAGACATTAGAAAAGAGAGACAGAAAAAAAAAGAGAAAAGAAAAAATAACTTTCTATTGCCAAGGACTAGAAAACGCAGTGGTGTAGCTACCACCATGTATCATCATGAGTCTAACAGTTTAGTCTTATAGACCATCCTTTTGTTTTAAAGTTCAAGCACTATGTTTCTTTAAAGTATTTCAGCAATGCCACTCCTTATCAGATTGGGATAAAAATTTAAAATGTAAATGAGTTAAGATCCCGTTGCTTCTGATATTTGTATCTATTAAATAGCCAAATACATTGTACTAGAATCTATTATTTTCCATTTTTTAATTTTCTTTTTCACTTCTTACTTTAACAAATCTCTTTCAGGGAGAGAAACTTCCACATTGGTATTTTCAGTTGCTATCTTAATACTTTGCTTTGAGTAAAGATTGCTGGATTTAAGTAAACTGTCTTATGAACTTATCTCTCTGAAATCTGAATGCCCATAATATTGAAGGTCACATATAGATCTATGTGTATGATACTACATGCTTCTCCTCAGGAACAATTACAAAATGTGGCTGAACCCACACACCCCAGGATGCTTTATAGAGTCCTGGTTCTTCTGCGACGCTTCCTAAGGAAGAGAAGGCTGAGGCTACCCTTGGCATCAGAAGCCTCTTTAGAATATGTGATGATATTTCTAGTAGAAATAATTATCCTTGGCATCCCCATGCAGATTCTCTATTCATCTTTCTGACCCCTGCAGTCTGACCCCTAAGTAAGGTGCTGGTTGCAGATAGAAGTGAGAGATGCACAGTTTTCAAAGATGTAAAATATAAAGTTTGTTTCTAAGAGACTTTCTAATTTATTCAGCTCACACATCTGCCGTCTCTCAAGTCCAAAAGCAGTTAATATTCTGTGCCACTTGAGTTCTCCATTGATTATCTGTTTTGTATTTGGTAGTGTTCACTAATTGTTTCTCATATAGAAATCTTGTCTCCGCAAATAGACTGTATCCTCCTTGAGTCTATACTACAAACCTTCTTCTTCCTCCTATCCCCCGTACATCTGTCCTCTCCTCCAGTTCTAACACAGCTGTTCAGAGCACTCCACAGTTCGTGAAATATTTTCTAAAATATTTGGGCATTTGATTATCATTTAAAGCCTGAAACTTTTAGCATGAAGATATCAATTTCTAGAGTTGAGGAGGCTGGAACTAAAAAAGGTTAAGGAAATCTTTCTCCCCAACCATTATCTATGCATCTAGTTAAATAGTAAAAGTGGGGCTAAAGTAGAGCTGGATTCCCTTCCAGAAAATTTGGTTTTTGGGTCTTTTTTTCATCTTAAGATAAAGGAAAATAAAGGTAGACTAAGAAAAACTGACAAGCAAGAGAAATAAGACATGAGGCATCAGTACATTTTCATTGTGCAAATGGCCCTTGATTATGATGGCATTTCATCTCAATAAATATAAGTTAAAATAACCTATCAAAGATGCATTTAGTAATCCTAATCCATGGATGTATAGAAACATAATGTACTGTAGCGTCTCAGACCTTTAACCTTGTGACTACTGGCTGTTTGGTATATTGTCATTGCCCTGATTCATGTGAGACTATGAAACCAAGTATCACTAGCGTAGGGAAAGACCACAATTCAAAATCTAAGCTACTATTTCTACTGAATATATGTGGTATTTGCATATTTTATATCAGTTGACATATGAATGTACAGCTGTGTGCAAGAAGAAACAGTGGTGTGAAATAATTACAGATAAGCACTGGGTACTTGAAGAACAATAAAAGATATACATGAAGTACTTAGTAGTTTATCATGGAATTTAGATGGCACTCTCACCAATGACGTGAAATCATTAGTGCTCTAGCCAGCATAGGCACAGATGTGATAACCTTCCCTTTCAGATTGCAACTGTCTAGAGAATAACTGAACACTGTGTGAGAAACAAAGGGTTCCGTAGAGACCAGCATGACAAACAAAAATTACATGCCTTGAAGATCATAGCCTTTTCCCCCAAAGTGTTTTTCAAGTACTAAATCAGTGCCTATCTTTGACAAACCCTTTATTTTCTGGAGTTTCCAATTTCACAGCAGAATAGAATAAAGTTGAAATGGTGAATCTGTTGGGAACACTGGTAGAAACAACCGTGATGATCAGGGACAAGAATTGATTACATGACAGTAAAAGATACGAGAAAGAAGTAATACAAAGAGACTTCAAAAATTCCATGTGATTCACACCACTGTGTATATATCCTATGGAAATGAAGCTGTTATATCTGAGAGATGAGTGCATGCTTATGTTTACTTCAGCGCATTCATCAGAGGCATGACATGGAATCAACCAGGGTGTCCATCAGCAGTTGAGTACATAAAAATATTATATATATATATATACACCCATAAGCAATGGGTACAATTCGGCCAGAATAAGAATATCATTTGTGAAAATACCACTAGTACCGTATGATGTCAGATGACATAAGTCAGGCACAGAGAGGCAAATCCATGTGTTTCCCTCATTTCTAGAAACTAAAGCAGTAGACCTTTAGAAATCACTCATAGAAACTTTTCAGTATAAACTGTGAGTAGAAGGGAAAGAAACAGGCTGAAAAATAGTCTTATAGTACAGTAGGACAGCTATAGGACAGTAATTTATTTATATTACCTTTTAAGTTACACATTTTATATATATATATATGTATATATATATATATTATACAGTATAAAATAACCGAAAGTTCTAAGTGTTCTATAATATAGAAATGACAAATGTTTAGAATGTGGATAAACTAATTTTTCTAATTAGTCATTATATGCTGTATAAATGAATCAAATTGCACTGTGAACTCAAAATATTTACAAATATATGTATAAAAATCCCATAATAGTCTAATGATATTCAAAACATATCATTTTCATAATTATATGGCTTTTTACATGTCTAGCTATGTTATAATTTACCCATAAATATGTTCTCTAATTCAGGGAGAATTTCAGTGCTAGGCACTCCTGTAGGTTTGCATAATGCTGGTGGGTAACCCAAAGTTTCTGGTCCTATGGCACTGAGAGTTTGTTTGGAGGCAGAATGTTTGTAAAGCATGAATTATAAAAGTAGGGAAAGTGACACATCAAACAATATAAACAAATCCTTTATGTTGTGTGATAAGTGTACTGGGTATCTTGGGAACAAGGAAAAGCAACATGGAAACCAGCTGGTGGACAAAGGGGAGAGGAAGAGGGTAGGGAAGTCGCAGAAAGTGTAGATTTTTAAACAAAAAAAGTAACCATTCATTACATAAAAACAAAGAAGCCTAAAAGGACTCACAAAGCAAGCCATTGCAGTGAGAGAATTTACTTTGTATGTAACTAAACACTTTTATTTGCAGCAATTAGTGATTAACACAGAAACCCATACCTGGCCAATGTGCAGAGAATAAGAGTACAGAATCCTCATCCTAGAGGAAACATATTTACTATTCTCTCCCCGTAAGATTATTACAAAAGAGGAAGCAGAAAATATAAGAGCCAGAGGTGGTGGATGATTGAAAGGAAATGTCTTCTAATGCAGTTGGAAAACACACATATAAACTCATGACAGCATGAGTCCAAACTGTGCATGGCCAAGCCAGGCCAAATCCTAACATGGGGATCAGAGCTGGCGATACGATCCTACCCCTAGCCATGGACCAGCTGGCCTTCCTTAGCATTTGAGAAAGGAAGTCAGTCTTTTTGAAGAGTGAAGGTCCTGGTAAGTGGACCATACTCCAGCAGAAGATCACACATCTGTGAGTATTTGGGGTAACACAAATTAGTCTTGAGTTTTGTTTTTCTTTTGAAGTTTTTAAAGTTTGGTGGATAGGGAAATGGGGTGAGTAGAGGTGGGCTCATGAGCATGATCAAAACACATTGTATAAAATTCAAAACTTTCAAGGAACTATGTTTTTAAAAAGATAAGAGTGTTGTAGGAAGAACTATTCTGTATTATCCTGAGTAATTTTTTTTCTAGTATTTTTCTTTGTGGAGGCTTACATGCCTTAGAATGTGTATTACTAATTTATTTACCCTCTACATAGATTCCTTCTGAAACAGAATTGGCAACTTGAACTGTATGAAATATTTCCACCAATAATAATTAATAACAATAATAAGTAAATGACAACATATCTGAAGTACCAGTGGTGATGATTCCTTAAAACTTCAAAGTTCAGCCAGATAGTGGTAACACACATCTTTAATCCTAGAATTTTGGTGCCAGAGACAGGCAGCTCTCTCTGAATTCTAGGCCAGCCTGGTCTATAAGAACAAGTTCCAGGACAGACTCCAAAGCTACAGAGAAACCCTATCATGAAAACCAAAAAGCAAGAAGCAAAGCTAATAAAATTTCAAGGTTCTTTGTTATCAGATTCATTATTATCAAATAAATTTAACACATTGATCTGGATCCAGTATTTAGCTCAATCACTAATATAGGAGCCCTGGGGAAAAGAAGAGGCTAGCAGACATTTCCCCATAGATTTGAATATCAGAATGGGTAAGGATGGAAAGAGAGAGCATACAGAAAAGATGAATGCTACTCACTTCTGATAGTGTTTCTGAGTAATGCAAGTATCTAAGGAGCTGGGGTAACAAAGAAAAACCAAACTAAAGGAAAAAGATGATAGATCAACTAGGGCAATGCATATTCATTACATGGATGCTTAAGCCCTACAGAGTCTTCAGGCTCACTGAAGCAGTGACCACCTAATCTAACCCTTTACTGACGTCACTAAAGGTTTCTGCAACACTCTCCACCACACACAGTGCCTGACACATCATTTATCCCAGACTTCCTGGTTATAACTCATTATGAAATTCCAATTCTCACAACATGTTTGTGGCATGTTTTGTCTTCTTACTCTATGCCTCATTTAGTCTTGTGAATCTCCCAAAACTTTTGGAACTCACAGACTTGACTCGTAAAACTTCCCCATTTCCTCAACCTCACCTCACACTTTTTCTAGTACCTTAGCCTTAAGACCATTGACATTTGGGCCAAGTAAGTATTTGTTGAAGGGTACTGCATTCATGGGATATTTCATACTATCCCTGAACTTAGTGCATAAGGTGTCAGTAGCTTATCCATTCTTGTTTCCAGATATTACCAAATGTCTTGGAAGAAAGATAAGTTCAATGATGTAAAATCATCACCCACTCCATACTTCTCTGCTAATGACACTGGTCCATGCTTAGTGACACAGATCCACTAAAACTCCTCACAGTGTGGCTGTCATTGTTTCTACACCACTGCCTTAAGACCTTCTACGACTGGACTGAGATGGAAATGGTACAGAAATGTGACTTTGCAATGTATTGCCACAAAAGCTAATTTTATTTCCTGTCATCTTGCAGCCTTGCAAATATTGTGGCTTGAAGTATGTCACCAGATTACATCACCTCCTACTCTTCATTGTGGTTTAATTTACTGATTTTATGACATTCTTCCCTCATTTTAAAAATTGTTTCAGCTCCCCCATCATTGTGTTGATCATGTGCAATTTCAGAACACATAAAATGATTCTAACACTTTTACCCTCACTTTCCTAGATTGTTTTAGTCCACTGATCCTGTCCTTCAACCTCTGTCTTGCCATGGACAAATTCTGGACATTGTAATGACTAATATCTGTAATTCCTCCCTCTATGACTTCTACTTACCCTGTTCTCTCTAGCGCACTTGCTCTACTTTCCCGAAAAGATCTGGTCCTCTGAGAAGTGCTTGAGATTGGTGGCAATGAACAGAACGAGGAAGGAAGGTGAAAGACATGGAAAACTACGTCTTAGTTCAGCATATGCTCTGCAAAGGAGAAAGGGGAGGATGGAAGGTGATACAATTAAATTCTGTGTTTAAAGACCTGGCAGGTGATTTCTCACAGTCACCTCAAGCCTCCATTCCAACAACTATCCCTCTCTTTTTTTCCATTAATAACAAGAAGCTCTAACTTTCCAATAATCTATCTACCTTTATAATTTTTTTTAAAAAATAATTTTTACTTATTCTTAATTTTATATATTGTATGCAAACTATGATAATATTTACCTCCATTTTCCTATCCAATTATTTCCTAGAACCCATCACCCTAACCTCCTCCAACTCATGCCCTTTGCAATTTTGTTCTTCTGTTGGGTTTACTCACTAATTCCAATTAATGTTGCCCATATGCATATATATGGTCAATTCCTATAGCATGGGAAATCTACCAGTGGCAACACACTCAAAAAAAGAATGGTCCTCTTACTCCTCACCACCAAGCAACTATCATTTGACAGTAGCTTCTCAGTAAGAGATGAGGTCTGGGATCACCTCTCCCATGCATAATTACATTTAGCTGGATTGATCTTGCACAGGTCTTATGTGGGTAATCACAAGTGGTGTGTGTCAGTAAGTAGGAGAGCCAGAGTAGACCAGGAGAATGGCATTTCACAGCACTCATCCCCATCCTCCAGTTCTTATATTTTTTATCTGATTCACATATATATATATATATGTGTGTGTGTGTGTGTGTGTGTGTGCAATCTGCATGCCTTCGCCTGTAACCAATTTCCATACTTTCATATACCTTTCCAACTCTACTTACTACTTTATTTTTCCAAAATTTCCCTTCTATGTGTATATGTATATGTGTGTACATGTATATTTATTATATATGTGTATACATATATTTATGCATATATATGCAGTTTGACATATTGTCTCCCATTATCTTCTCTTATGCCTTTTCCTCCTATACTCTTTCTTCCCAGCAAGTCCCAGCCTTGTTTTCACATCTTTGGCTAACTATAGCCCATTGCATTTGACTAGACTTGTCTGCATGAGCATAGGTTGCTTGATCAAGGACGACTACACTGAAGCATGTAATTCTCCTCCCCAACAACCATTAGCTATCTATAGTTCCTCAGTGAGGGGTGGGAAGTATGAGGTCCTCCCCTTGCAAAATATTACTTTGTCCATCCTAAGACTTGTTCAGGTATCCACTGCTGTTGTGATTTTAAGAAAGCAGCAGTCATTTAATGTCTAGAAAAATATAATATAGATTTTTAGAGAATGCGTCACCTTCTTCAGGCTCTCATATCCTGCCTCCCCTTTCTTACAGAATTTTTTATTAAGGAATTGATATAAGTATCTCACTTAAGGCTAAACACTTAACAGTCATTTATTCTCAACTTTTCACCAGTTAGGAAACTTCATTAGCTATTACCCATTTTAAGCAGTACCTTCTTTGATGAAAGTTGAAATAATTCTAATCTATAGTTACAAATATAAATATTTAGGAGGTTTAACATCATATTTGCATAGCATAAGAACAATGGTAGTTCTTACAGTACTAGGTGGTACATTACTACTAGTAATGTAGGTTCCCTTACAGTCCTAGGGATTAATTCCTTCTGCTGAGTGAATTTAAAGTATGAGCAACTGGCTGATTATCTCCATAACACCTTTGCCACTTTTGTACCAGTGGTAACCTTTTTGTCTGGTAGCCTGGCGTTCTGTGAGCTCTCTACTCATGGCTGGACAAGACTGTTGGCTTTTCTCCTTCAGCAGCCTGCATAGTGCTTTTCGGTACCATGAAAACTACCCGGCAGGGAGAGATTGGCGGTTTGATTTCTCTATGTTCTTCAAAAAAAAGTTATAGTGTTTTTAGAAATCAGGTCTTATCATCTGATTCTGGTGATTAATCAAGAGAACTGGACCATTTCTAAGTCTTCTTGTTTTCTCTTCCACTATACTCAATCCATCAGGAAATCCTGTTGCCTTTTCTTGAAAGCAACTCGGATCTCACCACATCTCACTTTTTCCCTGTGATCACTCAAGTTTGCACACTTGATCCTAGCCCTTTTGATATAACGCCGCTATAACTTCCTCTAAAGTCTTTATGTTTCAATACTTACCATTGTCTATTCTCAACACAAACATGTAGTCTTCAAATTCAACAACAAATTCAAATTATATCTCTATGCCTACAATTGCAGTGACTTAATGTGGTCAGGAGAAAAGTCAATGTCTTTACGGGGACCTGTAATCTGTGTGCTATCTGCCTTCCTCAGCCACCTGCATCCCGCTCTTATATATTCCTTTTTAATCCTGCTAATGCCAATTTGTTCTCTTCATTATTCCTCTAACATGTCAAGAACATGTTCTCCTCTATCTTCTGCACTCATTTACTTCCTTTGAACCTTCCTTTACTCATTTATTAAAATTTCACACTTCAATTTAGCCTACATGTGTACTTTTAAAAAATGTCAACTGCTTCTTCAAACTACTCAATTCTTCCAAATTTTGCTGTGCTCACTCTTTTAAAACGTATTTCACATTACAATATGCCATATGATTTCCTTCTTTTTATGTTTGGCATTTAATCTATATTTCCTAAAATACTGTATCACTGACTGTTTTCTTTCAGATGTGTGTGTGTGTGTGTGTGTGTGTGTGTGTGTGTGTTTCTGTAGCCCACGCTGGCCTGAAACGAATGCATTTTGAAGCCCAGGCTGGCCTCAACATTATGGTAACCCTCTTGCCTCAGCATCTTTAGTTTGGAAGTCACAAGTATGAACATTTTTCTTGGTTTTCAGTGACATATCACAGGAACTTTTAGCATTGTTCAGCTAGTTGTAGGCTTTAATAATTTGTTGATTTAAACAGGAATTAATGACAAACTGAACTTGCTAGACTGAAGAGTTTGTTTAATTTCATGCTGCCCTAGAATGTTAGTGGCTGCAACAGACATCTTTCATAGCTTTCCTTAAAAGTTTGTGAAATCTTCATTGATTCACATATTGTTTTGACAAGCAGGTATCATGGAAAATAGAATTTTGTGAAAAGAGCGAAATGAACAAATGCTCAGTGTTTTATAAGAGAAAGACTATCTAGTTGTGTGAATAAAGTGGTATCTGGAAGAAATTTTCCTTCTTTTCAGTTTAAATGTTGTTAATAGGGAAGAGGTGTCGGTTATGTTCCCCAGCCGCTGGCCCGCTCAGCCACTGGCCTGCTCAGCTGCTGGCCGCCTACACCTGAAATAACCACATGAGAATGGCATTCATTCAAACTCTGCCTGGCCCATTATCTCTAGCCTTTTCTTGGCTATCCCTCACCTCATAAACTAACCCATTATAAAAGTCTGTAAGTCACCATGTGGTGACTTACCAGAAAGGTCTAACCTGCATCCATCTGCGAAGGGAGCCTCCTGGCGACTGGCTCACTTCCTTCTCTCTTCCCAGAACTTC
>JAQHUG010000004.1:17364068-17386518 GCA_028555095.1 Dicrostonyx torquatus
CACACACACACACACACACACACACACACACACACACTTTTGATGGTACAACCCTAAAAATAAAAGTACAAAAGTTGTACTTTTTAATGTACATGCAATTTGAGAAAATGCTTCATCTGGTTATGGTTTAGTTAACTTAGTTTCCAAATTGAAAATGACTTAAAGATTTGGTGTCTAAATTAAGTATATTATTTTTTAATTGTTGTAAGAGCTATACCTGTGCCTTCACTTCTTCACCATGTCCCCTGTCATGAACTTAACTTTGGCTGTTTGAAGGGTGATTTGCTTGTTTGGGACAGTTAAAAATTAAAAAAAAAGCCTGTATGCAATTTTCCTGTAACATGGAGTTTGGGTAACATCTGAATACACGTGTGAAATGATTGCTTTGTCTCCAGCTGGACGGGTCAGTGCATCTCAAGCAGATGCATCAACACAGGTTAACAATTCCTGATTGATTCCTCAAGACAAAGTGTCTGTTGCTATTGGGGCTAAGCCAATGGGACATCAACCTGGCTGAAGGGGTCAGGTGGAAGCAAATTGCTCCAGCTGGCAAGCCAGACAGTTGGGGTAGGGGGCTGGCTGAACATCAGCCCTCTGCAAGCAACAGCAGGGACTCTGCAAATTAAATGCATAAAGTTGCTTGGTTACTTAGCTGTTGCAAAGAGGATTGCCTCATTTCTCTGCCCAACCCACCTGCAGCTGTTCTCAGATTTCAGGCTCCAACAAGGATCGAACAGTGTGTTCCTGGGCTATGACTGATTTTCTGGTGATAGTCTCTGGCCTGGGAGCTGAAGGAAACCACACACTGCCACCTGCCACAGCATCCTGAATACCCATTTCCCCCCTCAAAAGTCCTTCAGAAGATTGTACACTGGCTCAGCGAAGTCACAAGTGTTGGAGTACATTGCGTTTTAGTATTTGTTGCTTGCCTGGTAAAATGGTTTCGACACTCCTAAACGTCTAATCCCAGAAAGGGCTAATGTGAATTCTCATTAAACGAAGAAAGATTACATTTGCAAATGTGAGCTAAATGATCGCAGGATTCCTTGGAAATACATGATGGAGGTCAAAGGGCCATTACTAAGTACCATCATCAAATGCAATGAACTCATTTTAGGGATCCAGAGTTAGCCTGTTACTGAAAGACCATAGAAGGGGGCATAGTTGGGGATCAGTTCCAGCTCATTTACTTTACAGCACAACAACTTGTTGCTAATAACAACTTGGATGTGAAAGAAAAAGAAAATCAAAGATGTGAGCTTTGCTATACATTATAGTGTTCATGCTGGCTGTGCTAGGAATAATTGGCTTCCTTGATTCTTGGGTAGATGTTATACCAAACTTTAGTTGTCATGGTAACAAAAACAGGATGGTGCTCTGAATAAGGCAAGGGGCGTGAGAGCTGGACCACCCCTGGTTCCACTGTTAACCTATGGGTCCACGTTCTTATCTGAGTTACATCGTTAGGAATATTGTAATGATTTCATAAATATTTGGGCAAATTGTATTTCGTAAAACTATAAGAAGCAACAATAGCAATTGCTAACACTGGAAAATATTTCATAAAAGTAGTTTTGTTGTGTATGTGTTTAAGCAGAGATAGCATAACTAATTCAAATACTAAACGGTATGTAAATCACATTTTCCAATGAAGTATTAGCTTTAATCTCCATACTGGAATATTAATTGCCTGGGAGCCCCTACAATTCCTAGGAGTTAGAGTTATAATAGAAATTTAGGTTCCCTAGTCCATTGTTGTTCTTGCTATAAATCTACTCTTATCTGATAAATGTTTTCTAGGTCCTAAAAGTAGATGGATGAACAGTAATTGAAGAAACTATTTCTACATGGTTATATTAAAAAACATGTCAAGTCTCTTTTCCCTCATATAGTTGCTAACACTTGAGAGAATTTCTCATAGTTGCAGCCTACTTTATCCTCTTCCATTTTTGTTGTATTTAAGATATCCTTGAACTTTTTTGATCCTATTGCCTCTGTCTTCTGAGTACTAGAGTTACAGGTTTATACCACCATGCCCCATGTCACTTTACCATGATAATGACAAAAATTAAGTAACTCTCACTTTTAGATAGTAAATAAAGTATGACGATTATATCTTTTGAAATTAATCAGTTTTAATTAAAGAAATGAGTCAAAACAAATATAATTTAGGTATATTTTGATGGTTAATTTCAAGATTGTAAAATATTTTCCTTTATTGATAAAAATGTTGATAAGAAAAAGATACAGAATATTTATAACTGAAAGACATAAAGAGAGTACTTGTCTCATGATCAGATTGGGATAAAGTATATAAAACAGAAAAACTTGACTACATAATTAAAATTGACTTATTTTTGTGCTTGAGTTTTCCCTTCTACTAATATCAGGAGACATGCACTCTGTCCTTGATATTTCATTTCTTGTGGCTAGTACAAGACTTTGAATCATGAAGAGCTTAAAAAATCATAAAAATATTAACTACTAAGGAATATAAGATTTAATCATTTTCCATGAATAGAACTACTTTAAATTTTATATGTAACCTAAACTCAGTCACATTGGTATTCAAAACTATGAAACATCAAAACACTGTACACATTTTTGATGGCTCCTTGAAAAAACTTTCCTCTACCAAAAAAATGTAATTATAAAGAAGATGATTTCGAGAATATAAATATGTATACACAGCATAGAACTTTGGTAGACTTTGAAACTGTTGAGACTGAGTACTGGTTTATATGCTTATTGAATACCTACCTATCTCTTCTGTGTGAATTTTTTGAATGTCGCCTTTCTTTGTAATTAGAAGTATTTAAAATTTGAATCACAAATTCTTCAATTGTAAAAACTCATCATTTATACTCATGTGTACATCTCTGCATGAGTGTTTACCACATGAATGCAGGTACTCAATGAAGGCATGAGATCACCAGAGTTAGTTTCATTAGTCCAGAGCCATCTGGTATGGGTGCTGGGAACATAACTCAAGTTCTGCAGAAAAGAGAAGAGCAAGAATGATCTTAACCATTGAAACACTCCTGTAAGACAAATTCTTCATATTCTTATATTAATTTTTTCTTTGAATACATATAATACAAATATCTTCTAAATATTAACTTTATTTTGCTTCTTTTTATCAACTGTTAATGTGGAAAAAAGTACTTCTACAAATGTATGAATACTCTTACACTTAGTGGCAAAATACTTTATGCTTTTTCCTTTAAGGTGTATGTCTTGTTCACTGATCTACTGTTGTGATCATGACCAAGGCAACACTTTAAAAAAAAAGCATTTAGTTGAGAGTTTCAGAGGTTAATTCATTATCATCACAGCAGGGGGATAGAGACATCCAGGCAGACATGGTGCTGGAGAAATATCTGAGAGCTTCATCCTGATCTGGAGGCTAAGGAAAAGAGTGAGAACTGAGCCTAACATGGTCTTTAGAAATCTCAAAACCCACCCTGGTGGCACAATTCCTTCAACAAGGCCACATCTCCTATTTTTTATAATCTGTTCAAACAGTTCCACTCCTTAGTAAGCAGGCATTCTGACATATGGGGTTATTCACATTTAAACCACCATAGAATGAGAAAAAGCATGTTGATATTTGCCTCAGCATTAGTTACAAGGATTGCAGTTTCAGGGTAAGTCTGCACTATAGATAGATAGATAGATAGATAGATAGATAGATAGATAGATAGATAGTCAGATATTATTTCAATATATATTTTAATTGAGTAGTCAGACAAAAATGTGTTCTCTATATTAAAATCTTGTTTGAAATCCTAGTTGATACAATAAAAAAAGAAAAAAATATTACGGATTTAAATGAAAAAGGTAATACTAACCTTATTCACAGATATGATTGCCTATGTAAAACGCATTCTGAAATTTACAAATACGAATAAGTGACTATAGCAATATTTTATGTGACGAGATTACTACAAATATCAAATATAAGTCTATGGTTTAGCAGTAAACAATTGAAAATTGAAAGTAAAATAAAGATGTGATTTACAATGGGTTTGTGAAAGAGTCAGAGATTTATGCTGAAAATAGCTAACTCTCAATGAAGGAAATAAAAACTGGCCTATATAACTAGATAGACTCTTCCTTTTTTATTTGTTAAAAGTTTCAATGCAGATACCAGTTTTGTTCAATGGATCTATAATTATAACAAAATTTAAATAAAAATCACAAGAGACTGTTGTTTTGACATAGAATTCTAGTTCTCATGGTTATATGGAAAATCAGGAAAGTTAGAGCAACAAAAAAATATTAAAAAACAATGAAGTAGAAAGGCATATATGCCCATACTTTAAGTAGTGTTATAGAAGCCAGGCATAGTGGCACATGCCTTTAGTCCCAGTAGTTGGAAGACAGAGAAAGACAGACTTTCCCAAGATTGAGGTCAATTTGATCTACATAGTGAGTTCCCTGTCAGTCAAAGCTGGATAGTGAGACCCTGTTTGTCCGAGAGAGAAAGAGAGAAGTATATAACTATGATATACAAGCGAGTTCCATGCAATAAAGTGACTCCTAATGCCACATTGCTAAACCAATAGATCAGTGCCTAGTTCAACTTGCATCAGAGAAGCTGCTTCTTATAGTAGATGGGAATTAACACAGAGACCCACAACTGGACAATGTACAAAGAGTAAATGACTTTGGAGCCCATAATCCTAAATGGGTTATCTTCATCAAAGCCCTCCCTTCAGAAGAGGTAGTGGAAAGACTGTAAGAGCCAGAGTGATGGATGACTCTAAGGAAACAGTGTCTTCCAGACACATAGGACTCATGCACCTATGAAATCACAGGGGCTGTGGCAGCATGCACAAGACATGCCCAGGTTCAAGTCAAGCATGGTTCTAGCACTGAGAGGGAGTGGACTGGGTCCCACCTCTAACTAAGAAGTTATGTCCATTGACAATTGCTGGCAAAGAGAAGAATCAGTTTTCTCCAATGGAATCTCATTGGGTATATAAACCACATTTTATGATAGGTCGCACTCTCAAAGAATAATTAGCCAACACACACACAAAACCTCAGTGACATTTTGTGAAGTCACTTTTTTTTCCTTTTTTTATTTGTTTGGGCATTTTTGTGTTATTGATCTTTATCCTGTTTGCTTTGGTTTTCATTTATGTGCATTTGTGGATTCTTTGTATGTTTCTGTGATCTTAAAGAGAAAATCTAAGTCATAAAGTTGGGTAGAGTGGTGAGTAGGATCTAGGAGAAGTTGGGAGAGGGGAATATATGATCAAAATACACTGTATGAAAATCTGTTTTAGTTTTAATAATGTTTGACTAGAGAGATGGTTCAGCAATAAGGGCTAGTCTCACATTCAAAAACATAAAAAATATGACACAGTGAAAAAACAGTTACATAAGTCAATGAAATAGAACAGGAGGTTAAAAAATAAATATGTGTGGTTGTAGGTAGCTTTTCATGATAAAATAAGGAAATAAATTAGTAGTAAAAATTGTATTTTCAATGAGCACTGCTAGACCTGTTATTGAACACCCATATGCATAAAAGTAAATATTGCCATGCTCCTTTATGTCAAAATTCATGGAAAATGGGTTAAAGATTGAACTATAAAATTGAAAGCTATAAAACCAACTGGCAGCCTTTGTGCCCTTCAGCTAGACAAACTCTTTAGAAATAACACCAAAAAGTTATATCAAGCTAATAAGTTGGGATTCATCAAAATTAAGAATGTTTTCTCAGTAGAAAATGTTCCTAAGAGAACGAAAGCTATATATTTGAAGAAAAACTGTGATTGCCTACGTAGTCAGGTAAGTACATCAATGATATAAAAACTTCCAAACCCAGAAAGAAACTAAGGAGCTTATTATGAAGTACAAAATAATGTGACTGGAAATTTCATTAAATCAGAAATTCAGATGGCAAGCAAACACAAGCATTAGTCATCAAGGAATTTTTTTTAAACTAAAATGTAGTTGCTCAATATAGATTTTAATTAAGAGACAGAATCATGTGCCTGAGAAGTTGCAGAATAGCTTGTATTTTTGCATATCACTTTGGAGGATTGCGACTCTTACAGCTATTCTCGAAAGCGTTCTGACATCTCATAAAGTGAAACACACACCCTGTGTTGGTGCAATCTGGTTTGTGGGAATCCATATCATAAAAGAAAAATATATACTTGAATAGCATAAATAAAATCACAGAGCAATATTCCTCATAATTACTCTAATATTGAAGCCATCTAAATATTATTTAATGAACAGATGGATGAGGTAACTATGGTTCCCTAAATTATAAAATCCACCTCTGCAAGATAAAAGAATAGCAGAGGCAAAATAACTTCACCCAAGGATGAGTCAGTCCTCTTACTGGTTAACCAATACAAAGTGATCATCTCTAAAACCATATATACAGAAAAATCCCAAATAGATATAACATCCTGTATTGATATATTTGGATTTAATAATAAAAGGAAAAAAAGGCCAATAACGTGAGAGGGCACTAAGAGGGTTTGAAGAGAGGGTACATGGGAGGTCCGGAGAGGAATAAGAGAAGCAGTAAAGTGATATAACTAATTTAATTAAAATTTTTAAATAGGAATGGATCATTGATGTGCACAACACAGATCACCTCGGAGTCCTTAGGTCAAGTAAAATGACCAATCTCAAAGTTTGTTAATCACGTGATTCCACTTATGATGTTCTGGAGGGGAAAAGAGAAGTGGTAGGTGAATCAGTGTTTTCCAGTGAGGTCAGAATAATTAAGTGTTAGATGCAGAGAGAAACTACAAATAGCGTCCGGGGACGGATGTAACTGATTGTCCAGGTTCGTGATATAGCAGTTACATGGCCACATCCATGTAGTAACATTCACAGACCCATATATCTAAATTAGTAAGCACTGAGCTCGGAAGAGTTTAGAATACCATTTTCATGAATCAGATTTGCGTGCGTGTAGCTGTCAGACAGAAGCAGCATCAGGATTTCTGCATCATGTTGTGTTTGTACTGCTTTTCTAAAAGAAAAGGCAACACAGGATAAGTTATTTTCATTAAGGAAAAGGGAAGAAAATTGCAGTGACAATACTTCAGGCTAAGAAGCAAGCATCCAGTCATGGAAGGGAGAGTCTACTGATGTACGAGAGTCTCTGTAATCTGAACTTCAGATAATCTGAATTTTCCTCTAGCTGGAGGGTGGTGGCACACGCCTTTAATCCCAGCACTCGGGAGGCAGAGGCAGGCAGATCTTTGTGAGTTCGAGACCAGCCTGGTCTACAAGAGCTAGTTCCAGTGCAGGCTCCAAAGCCACAGAGAAACCCTGTCTCGAAAAAAACAAAACAAAAAAAAAAAAAAGAAAATCTTTCCTCTGTTTTGACACACCCACAGCTAATAGCATATAATCTGCACATAATGAGCTCTTAATAAATATCTTTTATTTATGAATAAAATAAATAAATATCACATCATCAATAAATGTTGGTACCAGAATGATAATGATACATAACATGCAGAGTTTGCTTAGATATTCTGTCCCCACACAACCAGAAAAATAGCCAAAAAAAATCAAATGTTTCATTTTTCATTTCTCTATTTGCACTATACTCTCTTCTCTAGGTCAGCATCATATTTATGATCTGATTTTTATCTCCTTCAAAAACAATTGCCCGTACCCTTTTTCCCTCTCACTTAGATCTTCACATAGTCAGTAGTGATGATTTACATTTGGACTGCAAAAGAGAAAGGAATCTCTTGAGTAAAATACTCTAGAAGGCAGATAGGATTATTGTCACTAAAATTTTTTAAACCCATGAATATCCAATGAGAAGTTAATTAAATATGTAGTCATGTTGTTTTTTGTTTGTTTCTTTGTTTAGTTTGAAAAGTTAGTTTTTTTCTTGATGTTTTGTTTCTTCATTTTGTACCTGGCTGACATTGTCTTACCACTGACACTCTATGAAAGCCCTTGTGATTTCACTTCAAGCTGATAGTGATCATAATTTTTGCTGAAATTGTTTGTTCAAGCATGAGCAAAAAGTTGAAGGGGACATTGTTGGTTCAAAATCACGGCAGATTGAATCATAAACTTCCTAGGTACATTATACCCTCTGAAATTACATTATTACAATTAGATGGTAGATGTCGACCCTTGCACCGTGAAAGAATGAGAGATTTAACCAATCACATTTTGCTCAGGACCTCAGTTTATATGCTACACTATATAATCAGAATCAGCCCACTACACTGATTCTGTGGTTTTAATAAAAAGAAGTTGGAGAAGAGGGATGGTTTTTCTCTTAATGGGAAAATGTTAGATTACACAGATGCTCTTGAAAATTTCATTAATGAAATTAATGTAAATAATAGATTTCATTTCCTTCAAGTACAGCTTTCCCCTCAATTTCCCTTTCTTCTTTATATAGGGCCATAATAAAAAGGGTTTACAATCATTAAATTGATTTAATCAGTAGATTTAAATGGTGCTTGACATTGAACTCAGTGATTATAACTTTGTTATATTTATGTGTTTGGTACATTTGCACGTGATGTGCTTATTAAACTGAAAAAATAATTTGCATCAGAGTTTTCTGGATCTTTACAAACTGAACAGAGTCTTGAGAACCATTTTCTGCCTCTGTCACCCCGAGCATGCCATTTCTCATAGGTTTAGGGTGACCGTGATGAACGAATTCCCATTCATGACAAGCAGTACTTGTCCACAGGACTCTTAGTTTTATCGTTTTTTTTTTTATTTTAAAACACTCTAATAGTGAGAGGAGAAAGATACATTTGGTTAAATTGTTATTTATTTATTTTAGAAATGGATGTGACTTTACCATCCTTAGAGCTCCTGTTAAAGAGAAAGCATATTAGTAAGAAGTGACCAAAACATAATGTGTTTCTCTGATTGTAACCTCATTTATTTTTTGGATCTCACCCTCAAATGAAGCCACAGATGATGACAACAGTGTTCTCTGTAATTACATGTTGCTAATGGTCACTGCCATGAAGTTTATTAGGGCTTTCTAGTGGGTACATGTTTTGAAAATCTCAAATTTGTTTTTCTTTGGGAATGGAAGTGCACTGCTCACTTTGCGTGTGTGTTTTCTCATAGCCTCTATAGTAGGGTAGCCACTCAGTAGGCACCTACTGTTTTCATTGATTGCTCTATTAAGAGAACTCTGTCTTTTGCAGTATCGGCCTAAGCTCAGATATTAATTTCTTGACCTTCAGAAAAGATATATGGTTCCTCTAGATTAGCCAAAGGGACTGTCCTGTTGACATACAGTATTTTTAGAGTTCTTAAAAATACAGTATAACTGTCGTTTTGACCCCATGAATTATTATACTTCTATGACCTTATTGGCTTTGCCTAGTTTTAATGTGAATATAAGCAACTGAAAAGATCCAGTAATTTTCCCTTCCACACAATCAATATATACATCAGCTGCTTTCCTCAGGTGACCAGTATTCACTTTCGTGTCAAAATAAGAACAATGAAGTTTGCATGTTTGGAGTGGCCTTGATAGCAAGTACCCATGTACAGAAGACCTCTAGCAGACTCCCGACAACACAGTACTCTCAGCACCACCTGCCCCTCTTTCCTCTTCCGCTTGCTTTGTCTCCACCCACTCTGGGTTTCTCCCAATTCTTGTCAGTCAGCAGGTTCATGCTCAGCATCACTATCTCTGGAAGTGGAGTTTCCTTCATTGGTTTTGTCTTATATGTCTGGTACAGTTTTGAGGTTTTCTGGTAACCACCAAAAAGCTCAGAGGTAACAAACCCTTTCCTGAGAAAATGCTGCTATTGAGTTTTTTCAAATACTGTTTAACTAAGATGATTATCAAAATAATTTATTCTTTCTTAGAAACTCTAATGAAAACAGGAAGTGAAGGGGTGTGGTCTTGACCATTTCGGTTTATAGCCACGCCCCGCCATTAGCTAATTATGCCGCCCCTTAATTAATTAATGGGGCTGGACCACCAGGTCCCAAGAGAGGTATAAAATGGTAGGCCCACATGGAAAGCGCTCTCTCTCTGCGCGGATCACCGACCTGCCTGCTTCTTCGGAGAAGCTCTCTCTGGTATAGTAATCTGTGTGTATTTTGGCCTTTATTAAACTTGTGTGTCTTAAATAGAACTGTCACAAGGAAGCCTGTTTCTCACTGTGCTATAGAGTAATTATTTGAGTCCTTGCAAAAAATCCTCTGTGTGACTTTGCAGTGCAATCAGGTGCAGTGCATGGATGAGTTCATGGAGATATGGAGGTTCCTCAATGCACATCATCTCATCTGAAGTACATTGATGCTGCCAGAGCATTTGTATCTCAATATCATGAAAAACCTTAAGTTATCAAACATATTAAATGCCACATTCCCACAGATGGGGTATGGGTGAGTTTTGGTTTTTCACTGGATTAAAGATGCTAGTCATTGTTTGGGGGTGGGGTGATTACAAGTTGATATTGGTCATAGTAAAATAAAGCTAAACAAAAAAAGTTAAATTCAAAGATCTTCTAAAGGAAAGAGGGGGATATGATTGCAGAATTATAGGAAAAAGTGGTACATTATTGAATCTACTTTAGTCTAAAAGAGAACTATTAATCTCAAAGTATTTTACATTGGTATGGCTTTGGTTTACTGATACAAATTTAAAGTTAATTTTCTTATTCTGTATGTTTGTTTCTACTCTTGTTTGTGGTATTGTGATTATAAAACTCATTTAAAAATGTATTGTATAATTAAAAATTCAGGCTAGTAGTTAATCATCTGTAATAATCAAGCCTGTAGTTGTATTAGATGTGGTTTCAAGTTTAAACAGATGTATTCAGACAGATAGATGTCTTTAAGTACACCAAAGACATACAGAATATGGAATTTAATATGTTTAATAACCTAAGGCTTTTCATGACAGTAAGACAAATCTGCTCCTAGCAGCATCAATCTACTTTAAAGAAGATGATGGGCATCAAAGTACCTCCATATGAAGCTTTATTTCTTTGCAGCAAAAGGTAGCTACTGGGAAAGAAACTGCCCTTGCCTCAATTTCTGACAGTATACTGGCCAAACTGGACCAGCAGAATGCAAAAAAAAAAAAGTGCCAAACTTTGCCAAGACAAGGTAGGACAGCCCTCAAAGTTTTCTGTTTCTCAGAAAAGTCTGTCAAATATACTAGGTCTTTAGACCAAAGATGGATGCCCCAACATTATAAAGAGCTATGGGTGAATGTCCAGGCAGCCAGTTGTCTCTGTTGGTAGATAACTTTATATACTTCTGGGGTCTTTGATGGAATAAAGACTAAATCATTAGACTTAATGTTTTTCTTTGTTATGGCCAAAGGTAAATTAGCTATTAAACTTTAGACTCACAAAGGTAAGATAAATAATAAAATATTTTCTCTGATTTTGCCAAATACAAATAGACTGAAGAGTGTAACTGTAATTCTAACATCATAATTGTTTTTGCTACATATAATTTTACTATGTTAAGTTAAAATTTTTTTTTTTAATTTGACCAAAGTGGGAATACTGTGGAATAATTCTTCTGTATACTGTGAAGATGTGTTACTCTCACTATTAATAAAAATCTGATTGTCTGATTGGAGGGCAGGATTTTGGGGGCAGAGAGAATGCTGGGAAGAACAGTGGAGTAAAAGGAGGTGCTATGAGATGCAGAGCTATCAGAATGGGAAGTGTGCATATGAGGTAAATGAGACTCAGAGCAACACATAGATTAATATAAATGGGCTAATTTAAGTTATAAGAGCTAGCTAGAATCAAGTCTAAGCTATTGGTCAAGCATTTATAATTAATAATAAGTTTCTGTGTGGTTACATGGGGATTGGCTGGTAGGACATAGCTGATGGGTGATCTAGACAAAAAAATTCACCTACATGAAGATAGAACTTCTATGATAGAATATGTGTCCCTAAGAGGAAAGGAAGACACTTGAGCCTTCATTCTCCTTGGTGTTGAGATAAAAGCAGGACATTATTTTCAAACTAGGAAGGTAGGCTTCTCAGAAACTGAACTGGCCAGTTCATTCATCTCAAACTTCCCAGACTCTACAGCTATAAGAAGTGGGTTTTATGAATCAATCAATAGTATTTCTGTGTCGGGCGGTGGTGGCACACGCCTTTAATCCCAGCACTCAGAAGGCAGAGGCAGGTGGATCTTTGTGAGTTCGAGACCAGCCTGGCCTACAAGAGCTAGTTCCAGGACAGGCTCCAAAGCTACAGAGAAACCCTGTCTTGAAAAACCAAAAATAAATAAATAAAAATAAAAAAATAAAATACTATTTCTGTTAGAACAGCTAACAAAGCCTCCAGTATGTTCTTCTACTTTGGAGAGCTGTAGGAGTTGATTGAGTTAGTTAAACTTTCACTACCTGATAGTGTTTTCCCATGCATTAGTAAAATAGCTTCTGGTACCTTCTGTTTATCTATAGTTTACTATTTTATTTGGATAATTATTTTAGGAGATGTCTAGTCTGAAAGTGAGAATGGGAACTGAGGCCACTATGTTTGGCTTTTACTGAAGTTATGTGTAGTAAAACAGACTATGCCATGAGAGTCCTTCCTGTCAACCTGTGCCACCGTCACTCAGTTTGGAACTCATATCTCTGGACAGTTTGAATCAGATACAAACTTCTTTTTTTTTTTAACTCTATCTTTTTCTTCCTTTCTTTTTCCTTCTATCTTCTGTCCTTTCCTCCTCCTTTTCTCCCTTCTTTCTTTCCTTTCTTCTTTCTTTTCTTCCTTCCTTCCTTTCTTCTTCTTTCGTTTCCTCCTTCCTTCCTCATTCTCTCTTCCTGCTTCCTTTCTTCTTTGCTCCTTCTTTCTTTCTTCCTCACTCCCTCTTCCTCCTTCCCTCCTTCTTCCTTCTTTTCTGTCATCCCTTTCCCTCCTTTATTTATTCATTTTTTCTTGTTCATTTTTTGGTTTTGCAGTAGTAGGAGTTGACACCAAGACCCCTATGTTCTTATTTAGGCAAACCCACTACCCCGGAGATGCATCTTGAGCCAGGCCGAATCATTTTTCATTGGGATGTTATATAACTTGAAGCTAAAAGCTTCCCTGATGTCACTGAATAGGTGAAATTTCTTACTATAGTTTCTTCATAACCCACCTTCAACAATTCACAAGAGAGTCTGATGTGAGATGCTTGGGAAAAGAAATGTGGACACAGTGGAATACCATTTGGTTTTACAAAAGCAGGAAAGCCTGTCATTTATAACAACACAAGTAAAACTGAATAACATGATATATGGAGTAACATACATAGAAAGATAAAAGACTATAACCTTGGAAATAGCTAAAATGTAAAGACTTCAAAATCAGAAAATGGTAATAGCTAGAGACTAGGTGATGTTAAACAGAGGGAATCAATCAGATGTTTAAAGTTTACTTTTACAGGTTGATAGAAGTCTTTTATTTTAAATTTCAAATTTAATATAACAGAGCTTAAATGTCAACACACACAAATGAAAATGATAACTTTCTGTAGTAATGTTTATGTTTATCTGTGTGATTTTTTTTGTCCAATACACATACTCCAAACACCAAGTTAAAGACCTTAAGTATATAAAATTTAAATTTGTAATATTACTTCAATATAGAATACAAGGTATTTTTCCTAATATTTATTTTGAGGCGTCTATGTGTTAAAGATTTGTTTGGATAAAGGAAATCCAATAACCAATCCAATAATCCTGCCCTTAGGATGCTTGCAATCCAAGTTCAGAGGTATTAAACAGTTATAATATATGTGATTTTTAGTAACTATTTTGACAGCAGAACAGAAGGAACAAATGGATGTGTGTAAATAACTCCATGATCGATTTCATAGAAATAATATTTAACTTAAGACCCAAGGAAGAGGAAAACATTATTTCCATCATTAGGCATTAGTCTGTTCCAGTTAGAGAAAAAAAATTCTTGTTTATTCATTTTTTTTAAATTTATCTCTTTATTTCTTTGAAAACAAGAGAGAAGATTTGGAGTTGGATGGATAGAAATGGGGGAGGATGATCTGGGATGAGATGAGAGAGGGGAAACATGATCAGAATATATCATATGGGAAAAAAACCCAACTGTTTTCAGAAAAAGAAAAAGACTACATAGGGCTGCAAAGGGTATTGTTGTTCCTCGAAGCATATAACCTTTATCCAAACATTTCCAAGCCCATTATTCCAATGCTACTCCTCAGTCACTGGATCAGTGGGGCCGACCTACTCCTACCTCCTTGTCCTACACATTTCAAGCTTTTTACGGAAACATTGGCTCACACGTCTCTCCACAAAGCTGCAGAGAGCTGTGATTGCACACCTGAAAGAGTAGACTGGTTGCTCTGTAAACTTGCAATGCAGAAAATTTGTGGGGATGACATTAGTATTTTCCTGCCTCTAAAATAGATCTGCTTTCTAAGAGCTTATAAATCCCACAGGGGATATAAATCACACCGTAGTGAGAAGCAGAGAGCTAAGAAATGCAGGTGCTTGGACTGCAGGAGGAAACTCCAAGGGGACAAGTGAGAAGGTTGTATTTACTTTGCAGATCTTTATATGTTTTATTGTACTTTAAGCATAATTTTATGCTAAAATCTATCATTCTGTGTTTTGAAGTACTGGCATGTACCAAAAACATAAAGTGATATAGCATTAATTTTTTAACAAATCCTTAGGAATAAGGCAATAGCTCATCCGTGAAGGATGACTTTGTATTTTTTTCCACTTATGAAGAGACCTTGATAATATATTAATGAGCAGCATAATGCTTACCCTTCAAGGGTGACATGGTCCATATATATGCAAAACCACATCACCCCACTCTGAACTTTGGATGATGTCCAAACCTCCTCCCTCTACCCTGGCTCTATGCCTCCCATATCTGTGTGATAGGTACTTGCTTGGGTACAGCTTGGGCATAAATAATAATGTCGGGAGGTTAAAGAATCTAACCATGTTCTACAGATTGATCAATTAATCAATCTCTATTGATTACCAGAATGTTCTATTAATTCTATCATGATGTCTAAAGAAGAATCCATAGCAATTAAACAAAAAGACATTTGATAGTTTTTATAGTAATTGAATTTGTGAATTTATTAGCTTTCAGATGTTTACTTCCAATATAACTAATTAATATTTCATGTTACTCTATTAAATGAGAAAATGCACATGGGATCATTTTAATTAAGGAGTAGATATTGGTTTGAAATGAAACTTCTAAATCTCTGAGTTTGTAATTGGGTGATACCTCTATTATCAAGGATGAAACATTTTAATTACACTTATATGTCTCTAAATTCCTGCTCCTTAGAAGCAGAAGGTATAGGATTTGTGTATCAATGTCATTAATAGAGAAAAACACCTTTACATAAAGCAATATTAAATTCACCACCAGCTGAGATCATGTGAACAGTTGAAGACCTGAAGTAGGCATGGTGGTCTCAAAACACATGGGATTTACTAATATTATGGCAGAGGAAGTAAGCAACTAGTGTCAGAAAGTGTCTAGTATTAAATCAAGGGTGGATGGTATGTGGACAGTGTGGAACAATTTTATTTTGAAATGGCCACCATCATAAGGTATAGGTATAGATGGAGAAGCAATGATTTTCTGAGCTTGACAGATTACGGTTAGTCCCACTTACTTTTTATATGAGGCCAAATGTGAAAACTGTTCTAGAATGATTTTTTTAAAGAAAAAAATGCTCTTGATATTTTTACATTTCATTAAAGTGGTCTTATTCACAATAAAATGATAAATATTATAAGAACATGTTAAATACACTTTTATTAATTTATCTATCACTGCTGTATGAAGGCAAAGAGAACAAAGCAAGGCTTTTTAAAGTGAGACCTCCAAGTGAAATTGGGCATTTGTGTTCATCTTTAAAGATCCATGCATATTTTAGACAATCTTTCAAGTTCATCATGAATTGACATAGAAAGTCCTGTCTACTAAGTGGAATGGCCTTGACCAGGCATTTAGCCTTTCTGGACCCCACCTAAACTACAAAAACCAACTAGGTCACTTTTGAAATAATTTATCTCTTCTTGTAATAGCCTAGAGAACTTATGTTATAAGCCACAATTAACAAAATGAAGTGGATAAATTTAGAAATAGTAAAACATACTAATGAAATCAGCAAATACAAGATTTTATTTATTTAACAATTGTTAAATACAAAAGTATCCATAAATTGTTTCACCTAATTTTTATAGATGGAGTCTCATTGTGCATCTCAGACTGCCCTGAAAGTCACTAACTAGACCAAGGTGGCCGTGATCTCACAAGAATCCTCCTGCCTCTGCCTCCTGAGTGCTAAGATTAAAGACATATATCACAACACCTATCCATTTTCATTCGTTTTTTATTATACTAAGTCTAAGAAATAACATATTTTGAACTCAGAGCAAACCTCAATTCTGACTAGTTACTCTTACGATACTTAATAATGATATGAAAGGAGATATTTTATTTGGACAACACTTGTTTGTATTATTGACCTAGAAACGAGACTTTCTCATCAGTTTGTGCAGTAGATAAAAGTTCATTTCATAGGGAAGACAATCTGTGAACATAGACAACAGGTAAATCTTTGAACACATGAGTTAGGCAGAGTTGTTTATGCTCAATATTTGACAACACAGAAGAGGAGAATAGAGATTATTCTCTTAGTCAGTTTTCTTCTTCTTTGGTGGTGCTCTGCAGGGAACCCAAGGCCTTCAGTGAGCTAAGACCACTGAACCACTGTATCTTCAGCTCAACTTCCCTCCAATATTTTCTGATGTCTTTTCTACTATCATACAATATCCAGTTGTAGCTAAAGCTATCTGACTATTCCATTGGCTTTCTATGGGTCCTTACCCACAGAAAGACAACTATGCCCCCCAAGGTTGCATGCTGTTAGGGTAGGAGGATACTGTGTAGTTCTTGTTCCTTTTACCTTTCTTCAGAGTAACCTCTGACTGGCTTTCAGTCTTCAACATATTCTTAGCAATGTAAATGAATGACTGATGTGTGTACTAAAGTTCAGAACAATTTAAACATATATTGAACAAGCTAACATGGAGGTGGAAAGTTGAAAATATTTGACTATGAAAGCAATCCTTCCATATCTCTACTCTAATGATAGAGTTGTCAGATTAAATGTGAATGTCAGCTAGTCAACTAATACTTTTTAGGATAATTAAAATAACATAGAATATACTGAACACTACCATCTACATCATTTACCTAATATAGAAATTTGACTCTCACTTTATATTATTTTCTGAGTTTGACTACTTTTTTTGATTGATATCATTTGGTTCTGGTATAATTTCTCCCCACAATGAGAACTTTATCTTCACAGTTTTTGGTGTTAAGCTTAAATTTCACAAAAGCCCATTCTATGCTTTAAATTTCATTGTCTCCTAAGTTGTTCCTTCCACCCACCCTTTTATGATGCAGAAATTTTCCATAGAGTATTTTCAAGAGTTTACTCTCTTCCAGAATGAGAGCTTTCAAAAACAGCCTTTACAGACTCTCAATGTCAACATCCAGTCATCATTGGTGTGTATCCTTCCATCATGAGCTCATTATATTGTTTTTAAGTTATTCCTTCTGCTTCTGTTTATCCTATTATAGAATCTTCATGTTACTTGTTTTAACTCCTGAAATTCTTTCCAACTCTCCACGAGGGACTACAGTCTTTGGCTAACAGTATTACAACAGCTGGCTTTCATTAATCCTTGTCTCCATTTTTGAGAGTATTGCTTCTAAACTGGTATTCTAAGGTTCCTTCAAGGTTTGACTTTTTTTTGAAATGTTGTACTGACCTGTTTCCACTACATCTTCGACATGGAGAGTTTACCATCCAAGCAAGATATATCCTCATTCTACTACAATTTTCTAACATTTCTGAAAAGCACTAGTGGTATGCAAATCTTGGTTTGGATCTCACCATGTTAACCATCTCAGTCTCATTTTGTTTCCTGCTAAAGATATTCTACAGTTTTTACATTAGCCCTGTGATGTGATTTTTTTTCATGAACTGCTTGGCACTTCTTCTGTTATTTATTCTTTTCCCTCCTAATGTATAGTTAAAACCCCAAAAGGGCAGTATTTGTAAGGGCAAACTGATAATTTTCCTATTTTTTACCTCAAGTTTCAATGGAAAATTCCTTAGTTCATCATGTCAGCAACTCTCCTAGAAAATAATATTCTCCTCAGGTCGAATGAAAAAAGTGTATTGTTTGCCACACGTACTTAGTTGAAGTGTGTAAGTCATAATCCAAAAAAAAAAGAAAAAGAAAAAGAAAGAAAGAGAACAGAGAAAAGGAAGGAAGAAAAAAAGAAATATAGCATCCCCATTGCTTTGACACCATCTCTGTAGCCAAGAGTTCATGTCTTGTTACTCATAGTTAATTCTAAAGTCATGACTTTTCACTAGAAAAAGAGATGACAAGTTTGCCTTCAGTCTCAGCTTTGTTTCCAGTCTAACAATTTGGAGAAAGGGCAGGAGTGTCTGCCCATCTTGAGTGAGTGATTTTACCTCATATTATTTACATATGGAGCAGGTCTCTGTTTGTGCTGTCTTGTTTTTTGTCACCTTGACATAAGCTAAGCTGCCACTCCCATTCTTACTCAAACTACCACACACCCTAACTCTAATGATTTTATCCACATAAGGCTTATACTTCCGGGTTCTAGGGGCCATGCAGGTGCAGACAAGCCCTCAAGCAGAAGTTGCTAATGACACCTAGGGATGTTAAAGCCCCTGCCATGATCCACATATAACTCAGCTAAGCCCCGTCATCAGAGTATGACGTAGCCATATCAACGCCCTGTGTGCATGTACTAGGCAGCTTTTAAAAGCTGGATGCACCATCTTCCTCTCTCCCTCTCTCTCTCTCTCTCTCTCTCTCTCTCTCTCTCTCTCCACACTGACTTCCCAGGCTTGTGCACACCCCATCTAATAAATTCCTAAGCGGGTTTGTTGCATGTTCCGTGTTTCCTTATCACTTGTGCCAGGTAATTACACTAGCTAGGACATAATGTGATTATATAAACCTTATATATACTATAGGGTCCTAATATACAGATTCAGGCTTAGTTGCTTAGGGCATGCTACTATGTCTTAACTCCAATTCCCAGTCATGTCTAGTTAAGTTTAATTTTTGGTAAGATTCTAGAATTTCTATTGGAGTATAACTTAAACCCAAAATATGAGACTTCAGGTATAAATTTGCATGTGAACATGGTAGTGGCCATGAAAGCTAGATTATAAATGGAGAAAATGTATAAACCAAACTCCACGGAGGAAAGACATAAAACTTAAGCAGGGAAAGCTGCTGGACAAAATGAGTTAGACTAGCCAACTAGATCTAAATGTGAAAGTAAAGGTCATCACATCATCAGAAGACTCTAGGCCTAACAGAAATTAATATTGGCTCATTTTTCTTGGCAATATTTAAGTATTCAGAGAAGGACATGCTGTGAAAATACTGTAGCTAACCTTTTGTCATGTGACGTGACATTTCCTTGGCAATTTAGAAAAAATAATGCCATCTCCTGATATCAAGGCTTAGAGTAGTTACAGAGGAAACGTAGGCTATTAAAAAACAAGACATAAAATAATGTGCCAATTACCATCAAATAAACAGATAATTCCACTGCCGTCAACACTTACATGCAAACAAAAGGTAGATAATGCACAATGGACAGGAAATGGAATTCCTAAAGCACAAAGAAAATCAAAAGTACAGTACCTAAAATGTACTCTGGATTTGTTCCAGGAAGGTAGAGTAAGATAATGGTCAGAGAGATATGTGTCTTTGCATGAGTGGTTGATTTTTCATAGTTCAGAGGAGGAATGTGTTGTAGTCCACCAAGCCATATATGGGAGCAACAGAGTTAGTCAGGAAGAGCAAAAGTAAGGAGAAATCAAGGACGTGACTTTTTATCACTGTAATGGTGAGTGGTGTTTAAGACAGAGAGTAGGAAGTACACACGAATGTTGTCATTTGTGATTGAGAAACAACATATTCTATTCACATGGCCCTGTGGTACTGAATTCCAAATTATCCACTATAGAATCTGAAGTGTTTATTCTGGGCAATAAAGGTACAAAATAAGAATCCAATAAGTCCTGCTCTGGTGCCCTGGAGAGAAACCAGGAATATATTGATAATGTGGCCTTATAGAAACCAGCGTTAGGTTCCTGGAAAAGAGGCAACATTTTGTTTACACTTGAAGATGTGGCTTAATAGAGACTGGATAAAGATTCTCATCCAACGAAGACATTCTGTCAGTTATTGACTCCTAATGCATAAGCTCCTACAGTTGTAAGTAGAAATACCTGTCTTTAGTAACTTAACAATATGAAATTCAAGGCATTTCTCCTTGAAGGCAAGTGCCAAAAACTACAAAACTACACACACGCACACACACAAACAGACAGTCACCACCACCACTACCACCACTACCAACAATGAAAGGAAAAGAGGGCTTGAATGTGAATATGACTAGAGGTGGTGGCACATAGAAGAGGCTGGGAGAAAAAGGGAAGGGGGAAATGATATGATCACAGAAAGAAAGGTCATTAACGCTCATTAAAACAAACCACTTCACCTTCATTCAAAGCTCCCCAACCAGAGCAAAGTATATATATAAATATATCTAATATAATTTAGTGAACTTTCAAGAATATTTCAAAGAAAAAAAGATGATTTTTTTTTCTCTAACATAAGCGGAGGCATTTTTGCAGATGAAAGCATTATCTAAGCACTCAGAAATACTCCAAATCTTACCAGGAAATGACATGAAGGAAAACATCTTGAGATTGGAAGAATATATACCAAAGTCACGTCAATTCTCGACAGTTTAATGTAAAATATAAGCATAATCAGGATTTTGTTTGTTTTTTTTAATGGACAGGGTAAAGCTTTTTAAAATGTCAAAATGGTCCCTGAGTCTTGGGTGGAGGGAGAGTGAATATGATGTTCTGTGTCTGGCGGAGCACTGCATAGTCTTTCATTCTCTGTATCTTGACCAGTTGAGTGTCACCTTGTCAGTCCTCATCTGCTGCCCACATGTTGCATGTCAGAATCCCAGTGACAGTTAGGAACATTTTATAAAGCTTTGTACCCTCTGTATTCATTTAAATTCAATGTTTAAGACATTAGTGAGACTGTGTAACACCTTATTGGTCTTCCAGGTTCATCCTAAAGAGTCACTACCTTCAATGAATAGTTCTGTCTTAGTTAAAGTTTCTATTGTTGTACAGAGACACCATGCCCTAGGAAACTCTTTTTTTAATTAATTTATTTATTATGTACACAGTGTTCTGTCTGCATGCTAGAAGAGGGAACCCAATCGAATTGCAGATGGCTGTGAGCCACCATGTGGTTGCTGGGAATTGAACTCAGGACCTCTAGAAGAGCATTCAGTGCTCTTAACGTCTGAGCCATCTCTCCAGCCCCCAGGAAACTCTTATAAAGAAAAACATTTAATTGGGGCTGGCTTACAGTTCAGAGGTTTAGTGTGTTATCATCTTGGTGGGAAACACGGTAGTGTGCAGTGTGCAGAAGAAGCCAAGAGTTCTACTTCTTGATATACAGGCAGTAGAAGCAACTATGTGCCATGCTGAGAGTAGCTTGAACATAGGAAACCTAAAAGCCTGCACCCTACAGTGACAATTTTACTCTAACCAGGCCACACCTTCTAATAATGCCACTCTCTATGGGGGCCATTTTCTTTGAAACCACCAGAACCACCTTTGTAGAATTATCCTATAAAATGTTGCCTATGTCTTGGATTTCTGCTGTGTGGACTGAAGATGTCCATGAATAATATATTTAAATACAAATACCAGCAAAGATGCATCTCAGAGACCACGGTAAGTGAACAATATCAGAGGAAAGAACAGAGTGATGGGAACTGAGAATGCATCCATAGTTATCAAAGACTGCAGAAAAATGTAGCAGAAGGGAACTGGGAAGGAAGGCATTGATAAAACTTCTGTATTTTAATTGTTGTGATGATTATCTAACTGTCCACAATTGTTAAGACAGACTGGAAAAGAAATGAATTGATAAATTTTGCATAATTTATGGAAAACAGAAATAAGAGCTGAAGTGGGATATTTTAATACTTAGAGTAATTTTCAGAGAAGTGGATGCATAACTTCTAACAGTAATGATTTCCTGTTTCTGTTGGGTTTATGCTTTCCAGGAATGGGAGGATCTGGGTAGAAAATTGAACACCATGTTGGAAACACCCTGCTCTATGGCTTCAAAGCTAGACTTTTATTTCTGAAGCTTGAAAGCAGAATTCAGATGAACTACAGCTTCACTCTCAATTTGAAGTAGACAGAATTTACCAATCTTTATTTCATTAATGATGAAAGAAATTGGATAACTATGTTGTAAGATACCTGAGATAAGTATCAGGTTTACCTCCTTTCAAAGCTTT
>JAQHUG010000004.1:17392658-17424856 GCA_028555095.1 Dicrostonyx torquatus
TTATTTCAACAAGGTCACATTTCCTAATCCTTCAAATGGTGCATCAACTGGGGACAGAGCATACAAATATATGGGTCTATGGGGGACATTCTCAATACAACCACCACAGTAGACAAGATCAACAGTAATGGCATCTATTATTCTGTGACCCTATTGGACACTCAGAAAAAAAAAAAACACTTTGAAAACTTGTACTTTATACTTTCCTTGGGACTTTTTGCTTACTAGCCTATGACATCTGATTACAACACACACACACACACACACACACACACACACACACGTATATGTATCAGATTCTAAGATGGAAGATTTCCATAAGATGTTTTCAAACATACTCCATTTTAGGTATTTCCTTATAGCCTCTCCTCTAGCCTACCCTCATGTCTTCCTCGTCACTGAAACCTTCTCTTCCACATTATTTTCCTTTCCATCTCCATGCTACCTGTGTTCTACCATCCTTTCTCCCTTAAAACCTTAGCCCCTAATGATCATTTTCTTGTTCCTGGCTTTACAGCTGTTCTAATTTAAATACACAAATCCGAACAATAGAAACGATCATACACATATAAGAGGCCACATATAACATTTGGCCTCATCCAGCATCAATATTTCCAGTTCTAAATATTTTCATGTAAATTCCCTAATATATAGCTATATAAAATTTCAGTCTTGGAGATGTATCAAATCGTCACTAGCAGTTCATCAGTTGATGAACTCATAGGCTCTTAATTTTTCCTTAACTATTATGAACAAAGAATCAGTGTATGCACATGAGCAGGTATATAGTAATAGCTTGTATAATCATTGAGGTATGTGTCCATTTTGTATAGCTGGGTAATTTGGTATTTCTATTTCTATCTTTATGAGGTACGTATACAGTGATTTCTGTAGTTGTACTAGTTTGCAATTGTACCGTGAATAAGGGTTCTGCTTCCTTCATACCACACTCACATTCACTACCTGTTTTCCTAGTCTCAGCCACTCCAGCTTGGGTCAGATGAAATCTAAAGTCGTTTTAACTTACATTTCACTAATGCTGAACATTTTGAGAGCTCTATTAAGTTCTTTAGCTTACGTTTTACTTTGTTATTTGTCTTTCTAAAGTTTCGTTTTTCAGTTGCCCAATTTTTTGTACTTTAACTAGTTGTGAGTCTCTGTATAAACTACCTTCCACCAAAGAAATAAGCTTCTCTGTCAAGAACTGGAAGCTACACTGATCTATATGTACAAAGACAAGTATATAGAAGCCAGTTTGATACAATATCCATTTGACAAAATACAGACAAAAAATGAAGAAGAGAACTTTGTCCCCTAGTGGATATCCCTTGCCCTTCCATTGGCCCAGCTGATGCTTCCAAGGCATGAGTTATGGCCTGAAAACACTTTATCTGTTGTTTGATTTTGATTTTATAGCAAGATTGAACCTTGAGCAAAGAAACAATGCATTACTTGAAAAATGTGAGAATAAAATTTCTATAATAATGCTAGAAAGAATATCCTGTAGCAACTTACAGGTAACAATGCTGTGACTGTATTCATAAGGTTTTGTGATAGCTAGAGGAGATGTTTGTCTCGATGTTACAGATAAGGAAACTTCTATTCAAAAATGTCAGCGCTATCAAAGATCACATGCCCTGGGTGAGTAGAAAATGCTGGGTTAGTTCTCTTCAGCCTTGTATGCACATCTATTCTCTCTTCCTTCCTCAACTGATTATTCATTAAATATTATATTCTTCTGACTTCTAACAATGTACTAGATAGAATACATCTAAGTAAGTTAAGGGATAGACCCTTTTTAAAGAAGAAAGCATCAACATTATATCAGCAATAGTTTGGGGATACCTAAATTTGGAGAGGGAAAGGAACACTATATCTATATGCAACAAAGAATCCTGGGAAAATTATTTCAGGGAATGAACAAGGAAAAGATGAGGATTAACCACTATGCTCAATCTGGGTACAATTTCTGGAATCAGTTCAAACAAAGAAAGGGCTCAACTCAAAGGTCTAGACTGAGGTAAGAAGGCTGAGCTAGAACTTTTTGGGTGAAAAAAAAACCCTCTTTTCAGGGAACTAGAGAACTTCAGATTCTATTAGAAAGAATGGCTGATAAAGCTTTCCCTTGGAAATACTCAGGTATGTCATCAATTAGAATTTTCTTTGTTTATTTTTACTGCAAAGCTGAGATTCAAAAACATGTTTTTCCAAGTTTCTTTGGAAGTTTTATTATGACCCTACTTTCCCAAAGTCACATATCAATAATTTAAGAGTCAAAATCTGAGTCAGTAATTCAGTCCAATAATAAGATATTGAATATTTTCCAAATTGTCAATTCAATGTACCCAGAGCACCACAATAGAGACTTGTACAAAAATGCTTACTATCATTTACCACAGTTTTCTATCCCTTCATAATACTTTAGGACCTCACTGAAATATTTAATTTTTAGAATGTTAACTTAACATCCTGTCCTGCTTTTGCTTAGGTAAGAAGCTAAGGACGATACTGTTAAAAATGCCCGAATTGTAAAGGCAAATTAAGTCATATATATCACCCCACGGGAATTCTTTTTTTCTTTTTGTCTTCAGCTGAGATCTGTGGGAACCTAATTTCTCAGTTTTCATTCAATTTGTGACCATATTCATTTCATAGCCCATTTATCTACTCCACTGTCTACATTACAATATCTTTAACGTAAAACGCAATATCCTAATGACAGGATAGCTAACCAGGACCTGCAGACAATGTGTAATCAAGATGTGTGTTCAGACTCTCACTATTCTTAACACTCTGGAAAGACATATCTTTCCTTTTATGAGTCAGCATCATGATCCACTATCTGGAGCATAAGGAGAGAAGGAAGTTAATTCCTTATCAGATCTCAGTGGCAATCAAACTTGAACACGGGTTTTACCTAGTATGTGAGGAGAACTGCACCATAGAGAAGGCCCACTCTCATTAAAAATTCATATTTTTAATCAACTAAAATTGAAATATGATGTGGGAGTCCCCTCTGTGTGCTGTGATAAATAAAGAAACTGCCTTGGCCTGTTGATAGGGCAGAACTTAGGTAGGCGGGGAGGACTGGACTGAATGCTGGGAGAAAGAAGGGCAGAGTCAGGAGAGTCATGGATCCGTAGCCAGAGGTAGAGTTGCTGAAAGGATCTCATGGTGATACACAGATTAATAGAAATGGCTTGAATTAAGATGTAGGAGTTAGCCAATGAGAAGCTAGAGCAATAAGAAGCAGTGATTTAATTAGTATAGTTTGTGTGTGGTTATTTTGGTTCTGGGTGACTGGGATGAACAAGTGGCCCCCGCTCCTACTACAGCCATAATTAACTATTTTTTCCCAATTGAAGACTTCATAGAAGTTGTTATAAATGTAGCCATTTAAAAAACTTTCTTGTCTTTTGGCAATACTATAAATATGCCAAGTTCTTTCAAATGAATGGTTTTGTCATTTTGTATCTTCCCACAATGCTTCAGACATTGTTTCCTCACTGGTAGTGCTATTCTATTGCTCATGAGGATTATGGGTAGGAAGGCATTACCTTCATCTTTTATAACTCCAGGTCCATCCTTCCCCAAATTATTCTCTGCATAGTGTTAACCTGTACTCTATGGTATTGAAGCTGCCAAGATTGTTGCTTATCCACGATGTTTCTGAATTTCAATGTCAGTGAATCTCTACATTTTCTGATAGTACACTACACCTGGTAATGGCAATATACCACAATGGTTTAGACAGAAGGAAGCAGTAGGGAAAAAGAGACTCCTACTGCTCCAACTATAAGGGGGAAGTTCTGGGAGTTTGTGTGGAGGATCAGAGATATTTGCACAATCTTGACCAATGTAGAATTCTTCTCTGTAAAGGAATTTGTGTTTTGAAATTTGCACCTTTTGGTTTTTCTTTTCTTTTTTCTTTTTTTTTTTTTTTCGAGACAGGGTTTCTCTGTAGCTTTGGAGCCTGTCCTGGAACTAGCTCTTGTAGCCCAGGCTTGTGTCAAACTCACAAAGATCCACCTGTCTCTGCCTCCCGAGTGCTGGGATTAAAGGCGTGTGCCACCACCGCCCGGCTGAAATTTGCACCTTTTGGAAGGCCACATCTGGAGTGGTGAGAGAGTAAAAGAACATTTTAGCTAGCCATATTAAACAAATCAATCTTCCTAATCAATGGAGGAATAGATTTTGCATATCGATTGGGTGTGGTAATGTATAACTGTAATTACAGAATGTGGTAGGTAGAGGCAGGAAGAACAGGGATCTAATTCTGCTCTCAACTACATGGTGAATCTAAGGCCATTGTGGGTTACATAGACCTTGTGACAAAAAAAAAAAAAAACTGATGATGAAAGAAAGAAGGAAAGAACAAGAAAGATTTTATGATAAAGTATAAGAAAGTAAGAAGGAAGCACAATTGTGTTGGGCGATTGTGAGAACAGATTGATGTGCTTAAGAAAAGGAATTTGAGAAAAATGAATGGAGGAATTCAATTTCTTTTCAGATGTGCTAAAGTACAATTTGAAGTGATTGGTAGCATCTACTACAAAAGGATAAGTTAGTGGAGAATGATCATCTAACAAGATCAAGATCTGAAAAAAAACACTCAGAATGATGAATACAGAGAAGAAGTCAACCTCAGATTTTCAGTTCTGTACTGCTACTCTGACGGTTCATCTATTGTTCTGTGCGGATACTAGCTCTGTATGTAAGGGATTTTTCCCCTCTCCCATGTACTATGTGTATTCTAAGTTAGCCTTTAGAGAAACTGGAATTTTTGCTTCACATATAAAGAACCACAAGTTTAAGCAAATAATAATAACAAAATAATTATTTGAGGCCAGGCGGTGGTAGTGCACGCCTTTAATCCCAGCACTCAGGAGGCAGAGGTAGGCAGATCTCTGTGAGTTCGAGGTCATCCCGTTCTACAAGACCTAGCTCCAGGACAGACTCCAAAGCTACAGAGAAACCCTGTCTCAAAAAACCAAAAAGAAAGTAGTTGTTGAATGTTTGCTGTACTTAGCTAATGTTGTATTCAAGACTCTATAATATTGAGGGAAAAGCTTTTTTGATAAACAACGAAAATATAATTATGATAAAAATAGAGTAAGAAGTTTGAATACAAACTGAATTAACTATACTCAAAGTACACCACAAGAATACTTTCAAGAGAGTTATTGGGCATCTTTTAGGTTCATACTGAAGGTATTCCTCTTCATTGGCACTGCCAGCCCACAAATAATGACAGAGAGACTTCATACTAATTGTGAAAGCTTTAGCTTAGACTTGTTCCATTAGCTCTAATAACTTAACTTTTATTAATCTACATTATATTACATGGCTTTTTACCTCTCCTTAATTCTCTATGTCCAACTCTCTACATGTTTGGCTCGTGTGTCTGCCTCTTTTCCTCCCAGAGTCCTCTCTTTTCCTGGAAGTCCTGCCTATTCTTTGCTGCCTAGCTACTGGCCATTTAGCTCTTTATTAAATCAATAAGAAGGCACTTAGGCAGAGACAAATCTTTACAGTGTACAAAAAGATTGTCCCACAGCATAACTTTATTTGGTGTCTTGAGAAAATAAAAGGTCAGGGCTCGCAGGGAGTCATAATGAGAAAGAATAGATTTGTCACAGTATTTTGAAGTTCTTACATTTCAAGCACCTGAGTTTACTCTATTGATAATACTTTTTACTGCTCTGTGTCTGCCTCCCACATGGGAGCCCAGGTAAGGGCATCTGTTAGAAACCCTGCATTGAAATGTAAGTAGCAACAGGATCACACAAGTTCTATCATTTGGCCTCAGATATATGCATCCAATTTAGGACCTTAATTACTCATACTGTTGCATACATGTTATTTATAAGACTGGTATTATTTGGAATAAACAGAGAAGAGAGACTGCGATTGAATATTTAGAAACTGGCATGTTTTTCTTAGACTTGATATTAAATTAGTTCTTTAATTAATGTCAGATATGCATTGGTGTTTTCAAGTCAGGGAAAGTGGGAAAGTCTCTTTTAGAATGTAATTGGGGAAATCTTCAACTTAGGTGCTCAAGTTAGAGACTGAGTCTTTGAAAATGAACCAAAGAGAATGTAAAATCCTCTTTCTTCCTAAGGCATGGAAAAGATGTTAGGTATGTGGGTGCTGGATAGTAGGGACCAGCATGTATGGTGACTTACTTCTGCCTTTGTCCTTTAAAATACACGGATCTTATGGCATGCAGTAAAATACAGGGATGTACACAGAATACACCTAAATTACAAAATACTTTGATATTTATTATCTACATATTTCTTAGGAAATAAGTTATTTTATAAGAACTAGAAAGAGAAATGGAGAAAAGGATCAAAGATGAGTTCTGTAGACGAGAAAGTGTGGTGACTTTTATGAGTGGAACAGACTCTGAAAAACATCAATATCCTATTTAAATTTACTTGTCCCTGCTTGTTAATCCTGGTAGGATAAACTTCATAAATTTCCTTTCCATGAGAGACTGTTAAGTATATACATTGAATTAAGTTATTTGTATTTTTTTCTCTACAGTATCCGAATTGAGACACTGAATAGATAGTTAAGTCATTCATCACCCGTCAGTGTGGGGTACACAATAGCTTACATTTAAGTGAGTAGGAAACACAGAAGTAAATGACATTGACCAGCAGAGAGAGAAATAGGATACAGAGCTGAGGAGGGAGCAGTGGTCAGCATCAAAAAATCAGTGTGAGAGGTGGTGAGTGCCTCTGACTGTTATTCTAACTACAATTTCCACCAAGCTTGGTGTTCTTAGATTTGGAGCAATTCCATCAGATATTCTCAGCGGAAATAAACCATGGGTTTGCTTTTGCTTGTTCACCTAAGTGAAACTTTGCAGCCAACCTAGAAAAAGCACAGAAAGTTGAGAAACAGAATTCGATCTTCGAACTTAATCAAGATCTCTTACTCTCCAAGCCACAGTCCTTATCCACAGCATTTTGTTGTCCAGCCGTACTGCTTGATGGTTATTCTGCTTTTAGTCAAAATATTGCTTTGTTGTTTCCTAGCACTTTCATAAATGCAATTTTCTGCTAGAAGTAAAAATCTGAAAATCAATAGAAATAAATCTTATGACTATGTGTGGGGGCCTTGTATGCTAAGTAAGAAATAGTGGTGAAACTTTTGTTTCCTCAAACTGAAGGGTCATTTTTAGTACCTTTGTTTCTCCTCATGAGCAGTCCCACAATGGTGCTCCTCTTCTGAGAGGATTAATGTGTTTAGAAATGATTTCCAATGATTCCTTCTTAGAGGATCACAATCATTATTTTTGGTATACTGCTTGGTAAAAAACATAACCAAACCAAGGCAAAACCCAGCAGATTACAAAGCTGTATATGACATGTATCCCATAATGCTTTTTATAGCTAGAAAATCACTTTCACTGATACTCTTGTTTGTGTGTTCATGGTTTTCATTCCTACATTGGAACACTTACTTTTGGCCCAGAAACCTTCCTTCAATATCTCTCATCAAAGAAATATAGAAAACAAACAAAACCTCTGGATCCATCCTTCAGTTTTTCAAGACTCTTTTGGTGGATATAAGATCCTGGAGTAAGAGATTCCTCTACCAATGACTTCACAATTTGACTTATCCTACTACTTCTGGATTACCTTGTTTTCAAAGAGCAATCAGTTGTTAATTATAGTTGAGGCATCTTTGCATATGAAGTGTTGTTTTCTCTTGCTTTTTCAAGATTTACTTCTATCTTTCAGCATTTTAATTAGGATGTGGTATAGAGGGGTATAGGATTATGTAGGACGTGGCGGGGGAACCCGGCCACTCGGTTTCGGCCAGAGATCACGTGCGCATGCGCCGGAGTGACTCCAACCCGGAGCGCAGGCCGGCGGCGGGAGTGAACAGGTGCGGTGGGCTGGAGTAAAACGCAGGTCCCTGCCTCAGGCTCCACAGTGGCACCGGTTATGGCTGTGGAGCGGAGGCAGGCTCGAGGTGAGGCAGGAAATTAAACAGAGCCCCACCCTGGGGAGAAATATAGCCCCACCCGGCTGGGGGGGTCTTAAAATGCCCCACGTTAGGCGCCAGGTGTGGAAGTTTATTTGAGACACACGATTTAATAAGAGCATACGTTACAATACCGGACAGAGCTCCTCCGTAGACGCAGGCAGGCCGGCGATCTGCAGAGAGAAGGACCACTTCCCACGTGGGTCTTTTATACATCTTGGGACCTGGTGGTCCAGCCCCGTTAATTAATTAACAGCTAATTGGGGGGCAAAATAATTAGCTAATGGCAGGGTGTGGCTATGGGCCGAATAGCCAAGACCATTCCCCTTCATAGGATCTAGTTTAATGTTTTCAATGAATTCTAAGCATGGCTCTTCTAACAGCATTTTTGTATGTGTTCTATTATCTCCACATGCATTCCCAGAATTCAAACGTTTTTCCTGAAGTTCTTTCCTCATATTTTCATTGTTGTTCTTCAGATTGCTTGATCCCTCCAAACTTACCTCAGTTTGTCCGTTTCCTCCTACTTCAAGAACAGATATATTGCTGGTTCCTTTAAGTAATTATTTTCATTCAGTTGTACATTTTCAAACACAGAATTGCCATTTCTTTCAAAAAGCTTTAGCTTCATTATGATTGTTTTCTCATTGGTGAGTAGTTTTCAGAACACTTTCCTTTATCTCTTCAAATAAAATTATCTTCAGTTAATTGAGTATATTATTATTGATGCCTAAAGTCTATCATCATGCTGCTTCTGTTTTCATTTCTCCCTGTGTTTAGGTAACAATTTCCTATTTCTTTTCAAATTTTGAGTTATTGGAAACTGACATTTTAAGTAACAGATCCTAACTTGACTATTTTATTTGCAGTTTCTGTTTGCTTAGATGTTTAATTGATTGACTCAAATATCTTAGGGAATAACTGCTCCAAAACTGTAGAGAAAGTGAGTCACTTGGCATTAGTTTTTGAGAAATACATCTTGCCTTAAATATTTCTTACATTTCTTTTATCATCAGCTATTTTAGTCACTATGATATGAAGAGCTCACCATGCTTTTTCCCTATAAAGATGGAATGATACCTCTGAAATCATGAGCCAAAATAAATTGCTTTCTTAACTTTTTCATGAGACAGCATGTCAGAATAAGAGAAGTTACTAATATAGTTGTTCTAGTACTTTGTTCATTATGTTGTCTTCAACCATCGGCTACTGTTGATATGACCTAGATGTTAGCACCATTAATTTCTGAATATTCCTTCATCGTTTTCTGTAATGTTCCAGGGGTATAAATTGCTCCATAGTTTTATTTCACTTATTTCTAACATCTTTTTAAGCAGTGTGTTTTTTAAGCCAGTCTTTGAAGTTTATTTTATTTTCTATGTCTCTTCTTATCTATCCTTTTTCACTCAAATTTTACCTTCTAAACTAGGTCTATAATCTGCATTCTCTCATGAACTCATTAACTGTTAAATTGTGTATTATGAAAAAGTCTGTGTTTTTAAGAGTACCTTTAGTGTGATTCCTCTCTTTTTATTGAACTCTCTGAATAATTTCTCAGAAATGCAGGTTAGGATAATGACTAAGTTCTTGTAATATCAGAGAGCGGTATTCTAGTCTGTTTGATTTGTTTCTACGGGATGAATTTTCTACCCTATGAGTATGCTGGGATGAGAGGAAAGAAAGGCTCATAATTTTTATTTTTTGAATCTGTGATTGCACTTGTATAGGTTGGATGGAAGGAAGTACAGCTACACTCATCAGGAACTTGTGAAATTTGAGGATAGCTGGGGTCAATGGGGAGGAAGTAAGAGTCTACAGGTCTTACTTTCTCTGGGAAAACTCTCTGTCTCTTGAAGGAGATCTGTTATGAAGATTTATCTTCACTTTCATGTCCATCCAGAAACCACTTGTATCCAGAGGAGCTAAGGGAGAGCAAGTAAAGTTTTAGCATAAATACTAGACAGATCCCAACTGCTGCTCGTGGGACTTAATAGAATTTGTGAATTATTGTGATATAGTTATCACGACTATGTTGGAAAACTTTCAAAGGCTTTAAGAGGTTGCAGTTAAAAATTCGGGGTGTCAGGTTTCAATTGTTTCCCTATGGGGTCCAATCACAATAATCCTCAGAGCACCGCCCATGGTGGAAATTTAACACATAGGTCTTCAATATGTCAGATTTGACACAATTTTTATAATTTCTATTAGGAGTATACTTAACTTGCATTATAAAATGTATGTTTTTCAAATTTTTAATTTAAATATTTAAGGAAATATTTGTTTTTCCAAAACTAGGTGGAAGTATTCTTTAGTAAACTTTTTGAGGCTATGTTTAATGCCTAGAAAAGAATCACTTGTAATTGAAATTCCAATTATCTGCATATAAGCAGATGCTTCCAATCAGCTTGAAGGCACTTGAAGAGTCTGCTCTCTTAAATATTCTCACTCTCCCTTTGCAAGCCAATTCTTATATCAAGACTCTGAAGCTCTCAGCCATGTTCCTGTTTAAAACAGAATGCTAATTGGTTTTTCCATTCTGTCTAGACTAAGAATTCTCAACGTCTCCATCATAACCATACCCATCTTTAAACTCTGTAGTATTTACCACTATTGCTTACTTGAAATAAAATAAGTTCACAATTGAAGCATGTCAAAAATATGTGAGATTTATGCTATTGAATAATGAACAGTATGGTGTGCTATGGTTTATTGGATGTCCACAGAAGACACAAGAGTCTTAAGTATAAAAGTATAGTTTGGAATTTATAGCATCTTTCCTTTTTGGTTCTCATTTCTCGTAGTTTCTTGAGCCCCAGTTCTGATAAGTTAACACCATGAAGACTAGGTGACTCTTACACAGATTGTAAATTTAATTTAGGAAAAGAGTCTCACATCACTGGAATTTTAAAAACTTACTTCTGAAATTTAAAAAAAAAAAAACCTTACAATCAAATTTTTTTTAATATAGTCTTACTGGAAATTTACAACCTAACAAGCTCTATATTTATAGCTCTAGGCACTACATAACTCTGCCTTTTGCTAAGTGAGAGTCTGTTCTAATCTTCCAAGGAGTTTGGATTACACAGTTGTTCTTTTTATTTTTTTAATTTTTTTAAAAATATGATATAATTTCAACATTTCTGCCTTCCGTTTCCTCCTTCCAAACCCTCACATATTACCCTCCCTGCTCTCACTACTTTTAATGTATACTTTTGGTTGTGAACCTAGCCTTTCACAGCTGAGCTGTCTCTCCAGCCCTCACTGTCATTCTCCAAAAGACATTCCAGAACAAAGCTGGTAAGTAGTGTTTGTGCGTGCATGATATGCATAAATGCAGATGACCAGAGAAAAAAATGCTCATCATTGAGGAGAATCATATTGGTTCAAGGATCCTGTAGTAAAAACTAATATAGCAATATTCAGAAATGAAAACCTCTGCATTAGAAGTGGAGTATAAATGATACTTAGATTTGCAAATGCAGAGGTTAACAGGGTAAATACTCATGATGGAAGTAGGCCCAAGGTATGTAACAAATTCTTATGTCATCATTAACTGATGATGAAAACATTCTAGACATTTGTGTCAATGTGGGAACAGGATAATAGTCATAATCTGTGTGGTGAAATCACTGTTGTTTTGGGAAATCTGACCAGGACTTATTAGACTCTCCAGGGCACACACCACAATATTGTAGAGTAGGAACTGTTCAGTATCTAGACATAGGTAGGATGTGAAATCTTCACAGTCAACTATTGGATACAAAATTACTTACAAATTCAGCTCAGTATACCATTTCTAGTGTTAAAACCATTCCAGGGTCCCTATAGAGTGCTGGAAAGTGTCTTAAAATATATTAGCCTTCATTTAATCAATGAGATTCCATTGCTATTCTATCAGTAAATAAAACCCACTAATTTTACTAATGAAAAGACCTTTCTAGAGCTCAGCATTCTAAGAAAATTTCTTGTGTGGGTTATAATGATTAAAATGCTCTGTGGTTATGGCTCTTTATGTATCAAATGCTTCAAAGTATATTGTTATTAAGACACCAAGTTTGCAAAGTAAATCTACACACAGTCAATCAAAGCCGTGCTCATAAGGTATGAGGGATGAATCTTTTAACTTTTCTCTCTATGGTTAGGAGCCCCTCATTTAAAGGCCTGGGCATCTCTCCCATCTAAGGCATTACCGTTAATCCCATTCTGCAGCTGAGGCAACAGAAGCACAGAGAGTGTGGAAAATTTGCTCTGGGTCACAAAGACAGGAAATACCAGACCTTGTTTCGAGTCAGCATTCACTTTTAATCTGGGCTATAATGTAATTCACTGCTGGGTTCTGCTGCGTCTTTAAAATTTCCCTGTATCCTGACTGGATCAAGTAGTCAATTTTCATTATTTACTTCTTTTATAGGTCTCCTTTTCCTGTTCCTACTAGTTAGCAAATTCAAATTTGCTGTGAGCTGGAAAATCCACACACAGCACTTCTTTGAACTTTTTTGCTTTAAAAGGCTCTCAATAGGATTGAATAGAATAGGGGCTGGATTCGGTACTGGGACGATGCTGTGAAAGCTGCTTCCAGGATTCCTAAGGGCAACAGAAAGCTGTTTTCCCCATAAGTCGGTTGTGACTGTGTTTAATTTGAAGGTTAACAAAGGGGGGAACAGGAGCAGGTGATGGCTGGGTTGCGCTTGATGATTCCAGCACCGTTCGGGAGCACGTTTCTGTGGTGACCGGCTGGCATTGTGTGAGGATGATTATTAATTCTAACTATCAGCAGGGCCTGAGCCAGATTAATCTCCATATGGCAGCGACACATGAGATCAGAGTGCAACCATCGATGTACACAGGTCCCAACCTTATCTACATGCTGGCATAGAGCGTGTCAGTTTCTAATTCTTCTTTGGGAATATATCATTTGATTCATGTGTGAAAGATCAGGGAGGAAAGAGTATAAATCCCACTTTTGTTCAGCCTTCTGGGCAGTTGGAGCCTGCTAATTTCTGTAATATGCATGATGTATGACAGAGTGGCCACCTCTCAGATTTACAGTCTCTCCTTCGAGTCAATATTAAGCGGGTGACCATTCATTAACATTTGAAAGACAAGAGAACCATGTTCTGGTTAGCAATACAAGTTTAGAGAATTTTGATGAGTGAGAAGCCCTGCTCCATCTCTTTACCCAAGCTGTTGATTTATGGCTGTGGGTGAGCATGGAGTGTCAGAGACTGTATAGCTGCACTCGATATTCTCTCTGGTCAAATGCTGTCCTCATCTGGTGTATTCTCTCTGACCACACCACATAAAATAGGACCCTTCTGCATCCATGCTCCCTTTTCCACAGAGCTTTCTTCCAACCACCTTTCTATGGCTTCCCAGAGTCTGTGAGGACCCCACTCCATGTGTATGGTGGGATGTTAGGAGAGCAAGCTCAGCTTTCTTACTTCCGTTGTGAAAGCAACGAGTGTCTCATTTCTGTCTATATTCAAGGAGTATAGAGCCATGCCTGGCGCATAGTAGGGTATCCAATCCATATCTGAAAAAAGAAAATGAATTGAATAGTTTACAAAAATCACTTTTCTTTTCTCCAGGAGTAGTGGGGTAAATATACACAAGACTGTTCAACATTCAAAGGAAAAGACTTTAATTTGCACAGCGCAGTTGTCAGAGAATATTTCCTTTAACGGCCATTAGCCCTTGTCCTGGAATGACTCCCTGCTATTGAATTGCAAATATTTCTGCTTTTACTCAGAAGAAGCAGAAGAATTGTGTGGTTGCAACTAAATGATTCCATTTTTTCCCTAACATGCAATTTGCTATCTATAGAATAACTAGATTATCCTTAATGGCAAGACACAAATAATAAGCATTTTGATTAAGACAAGTTGGAGGAAGGCCAAAAGCTAATAAAAGTAAGAAGGAGAAAAACTAATGTGGCCTCCTCAAATTAACTAAATTAACTGCGTAATGAGAAAAAAGTTTAAATTAGTTATCCAGTGGCCCCAAAATGAAGCATTCGTAATGCTTATTACAGGAAATTTGTGGAATCCAAAATTAATTATTCTATTAGTTTTTTTTCTTTAAAGCTTAATTTAACCATGTGCCATAAAAAATATAGCAAGCCTTTCAGAGAAGGTCACCTGGAAAAAGACAGGTGCTGTTTCTCCCATCATACTAAGATATTGCTAACGTCACCAGATACACACACTTGATAGAGCCTGCAGTTTCGGGAAACAACTATTGATAATCCTCTGAAAGGAAAGCCAAAGTTTTCACGTTGTTGATATTTTTGACCATATTCTAACATCTAGGCCAAGGGGCTCAGAATATCTCACATGCTCATGATTTTCATCCATGGTAGGAGGCTCAGTGTGAGTTTCAGGAGCTTGTGGACAGAGCTCACCATGTGGTCCACTTGCACTGTCAGCCCCTGGGAAATGCTCTATGTGCGCTCCTTAGCTGGTTGAGCCTGTCGAAACGGCTTATGTTTCCATTCTCGTTTATAAGGGGTTTTCTCAGCCTTGATTGTCTTTCCAGTCTCTAGTATGCCTGGCAATGCCCTGGAGTTCAAACTCATTTGGTCTCTCCTAGGAAGCCCTGCTTAGAATTCATCTCATTGGTCACTATTTACTGTTACCCACAGCTAGAGTAATGCTAATGAAGAGATTGGGAAAAAAAATCAACCCTTACTAAGCTCTTGGACTGCTCTGCTAGAGCTGCTGTTTAACTGTAGTATTTCATTTGCTCTTCCCAATCCATCAGGAAGATAGAAAACCATCGTTCAGTTGAGCTTAGAAGATTTTGTAAATATGCGAGGCCTCTCTCTGGATGGAGAAGAGGATGGCCGTCAAGTCAGAGCACGTCACAGAACTCAGTTCTGTACTGTCTTATTCTCATTGTTGTCTCATGCAGTTATTTTGGTTTGCACAATTGCATTGTCAGGTCTTTGAGTACAGGAGGCTATTTCTTTGTTATAAAAATTTAAAGTTTCTATGCTTAAACGTTAGGATGCTCACTAAGTGAACTGCAGTGAAGCCCTAGCTGTCCTGGAATTTGCTCTGTAGACCAGGCTGGCCTTGAACTCATAGAGATCTGCCTGCCTCTGCCTCCTGGGTGCTGGGATTAAAGGCGTGCGCCACTACAGCCCAACTTGAGCTAGAGGATTTATTAAGACTGTGGCCTAAGACAATTTCTCCTTCAGAGTAGCGGAGGAAAGGTAACCATCACATCTTGTTTCTTCTTCATTCTCCTGTCCTGTGGAGACGCATTCTACACATGACATTGATGTGGGATTCTCCTCTGTATATTGTGAATACCACTGATTAATAAAGAATCTGCTTTGGGCCTATTGCAGTGCAGAATAGGGCAAGGTGGGAATTTCAAGCAGATAGAGGAGGAGAGAGTAGGCTGAGTCAAAGAGATGCTGTGTAGCCACCAGAGGAGACAGATGTACCAGAACCTTGCCGGTAAGCCACAAGCCTCATGGTAAAATATAAAATAATGGAAATGGGTTAATTTAAGATATAAAAGTTAGCTAGAAATACACTTAAGCTATTGGCCAAACAGTATTGCAGGTAATATAGTTTTTGTATGATTCTTTCAGGTCTGGGTGGCCGTGAAACAAATGCAAAGTCTCCAACTACATAACGTGAGATCTGAAAGAGGACATAGAGATAATTGTTGGGGAGAGAGAGAGAGAGAGGTAGGTAAGTGAATACAATACATTCAATACTAAAAGTGTACATTTTAATGTTAAGCTCCACAGCTTCTGTTCTGAATGCCTGTTTTAACAGTTCAATGAATTGTATGACAAGGGTTTGGTTAATTTTTATTTGTGATATATTTATTTACTGCAGGTTTCTTTTAAAGTAAAGTTTATATTAAAAATCACATGGACAAATGCTTTATTTATTCACCCAAAAATCAACGTAAGGCTACCCATCTGCTCAGTGATTCAGTAGCTAAACTGGATAATACTTGTTCCTTATAAATCTTAGTAATGGCATAATAGGGTTTCATCTTGTTATGATGATGGTCTTCAGCAGACCGTTTGTTGCTTTGCATTTTTTCACAGATTATTTGAGCTTAAGAGGAGAAATTACACCCAGCTCTCTCCCTTTTGTAGTTAGGGAAACTGACACTAGTCAAACTATGGACCATGTTCTTCTATTGGCTTCTGGCTCATCAAAGGAAAGATTGCAGTAGGAACTTAAAAGATTGCAGTAGGCTAAGCAGATAAGAAGAGACATCTGGATCAGAGATGGAGTTCTGGGAGTTTGAGGAGAGATGGAAGATGTGCTGAAGAAGGAAAAGTCCTGTGGAGGAGGAGCATTGTTAAACGGAGGTTTGAGAACTGTTGTAGGATTTTGTATTATATTGTGTTTGTTACATAACATGTGATTCTAAACTATTCTAGATTATGCCATGTTGTAGGAGAATAGATTGATAAGAAGAGAAACATTTGGAAGTCCCCACAGAGACTATACAAGTGTGTCAATAACTGAATTAAAAGAACGGTTTTGCAGAGAGAGAAAGAGAAGAGGTGGGGTATGTATGAGTGCACTCAATGGGGTGGACAGAAATTGCTTTCAGAGGGAGATGGAACTGAGTGACAAATTAAGAGTTGTACATATGTTTGGCAAGGGAAAAGTGATGAAAAATGCTTTCGGCCTGGAACACTGCAGAAACAATGAAACACAGCTGGGCTTGAGGAGGATATTTGGAATAGTCAGAAGAAAATTCCCCTAGAGACCTCTGGATCTGGAGAGCAAGCCTAAAGAAGTCATCAGACCAAACTCCTGGAGATCTTTGAGCACGATCACATGTTAACAGAGATATGTTATGAATGTGGATATAATGTGTTTTGCATGTTGGGCATAAGCTCAAGGAAGCTGGAAGCAGGCCAAAGCATGTAGAGGTTGATTGACAGATGTGTTAGGGCCTGATTACCTCAGTGTTCCCACGTGTAATAATTAAATCAGCTAGGATCTTATGACTCAGAGAAGTGTTTTGAATCTATACCTTTTCCTGGTAATGGTTAAGAGGGCTTTATCTGGAGAAGGTGTGTTAGAATTGGAAGTGTTCTTTCCTGAGTCTCCGTTGAGGCAGGAGTGAGGGATTCACCTTGCAGAAAAATATTATTAGGTAGGTTCTAGTTCTCAGAGCGGCCAGAGTGTGCCATAGTGTCTGAGAAATCCTTCATCTTATGGCATTACTTCTTGTGGTTAAAGGCGATTGTTTTAGGTCTGTTCATTTCTACCTTGTTTGAAGCAAAGGAAGAAGAATCTTATCACACAAGGGAACAGATGAACAAAGGAAAGTAGCTTGGCAAAGCAAATTCTTATTACGAAAAGGGTGTACCAGGACCCAAAGGGGCTAGCAAGCTCTCCCGGACAGGAGGTTTACTTAGTTTTTATTCTAATAGATGTGGTGTCTGATTTCATGGTCTCTCCTAACTGGCTAGTTTTAAATGAATCAGTAGAAGAGAATGAAGGAAAGGGAGAATGCAGTGCAGGTGTGCTCTGTATAAGGAAAAGTTTTGCAAGGCAGGAAAGATAAAAAAAAATCTGCATTCATTTTTACAACGTGGGGGAAATTTATGCAATGATTAGTCCTTGGTGTGAAAGCTATCTCTGGTAGTACAAAACAAACAAACCATTTTTAGAACTGAGCTTGTGACAAGAGGAAGGCAGGAACGAAGAGCCGGGGAGGGCATTCCATTGCGGTTCTCACATTGCAGAAACATATATGAGGTGACAGGACAGGACTAGTTTTCTGCTTGCAAGTTTTGCAAGGTTAATAACCTGGTTAGAAAGAGGGCTGATGTAATTGTTTGGATAGGTTCTTTCTTACCAAGTCCTTGTGTAGAAACAATCTACACATAAATACTCACATAAATAAAGTGAGTATTGCCAAATCAAAGAAGTTATCACTGGTGGGTGATAACTGGTGCTTTGGAGCCTATGGAAGCGAGGTAGTATGCATTAACACCTATATTCCTGATGTTCTTTATGGCATTCCAAGTACTTTGTGTCTTGTCCTTTCATTGGTGACATTTACTTATGCTATTCTCTCTTACTGAATAAGGATAAACTAGACCATTATGCTCCACAGCAATTTCCAACTTGTGATGACTCAGATTAATGGAGACTTAGTTGTCTCAGAAAACAAAAACTTCTAATAGGAAGTCTATATTCTTCCTTGCTATGTCCTAGGACCTAGAATATTTAGAAAACCAGTCTGTAGTTCTTTTACCTAATTATTTCCTTTGCTGTTTACTATGCCGGTGGCCATGTCTGGTGGTAGAGGAGGTTCTAGAAGAGCTCATATTCACATGAAATGACTGCAAGTCACACAGTTCTTAAACTCATACTCACTCATTAGATATGAATCTCTGCCAAGTAGTCTTATTACAAGTTCGGCAAAGAACACACCTGGAAATATTCGATAAAGACCACACAGTATTTTCCTTTTCTCCCCCAGCCTCCAATAGTTCGCTGGTATCAGTTCCCACTTGGACACCTGAGATTTAAGCCTGTCGGCTTGTTGGCTGATTTTCCAGGGATTGGGTTTCACTGAAACTTACTGCCCTGTCTATCAGTGTATCATGTGCGAGACAGTCCTTTTTAAAAATTTGTATCTTTTTTATATTAATGAGTGTGTAGTTGCATGCATATCTGCACATCACATGCAAGACTGTGACTGTGGAGGGCAGAGAAGGCATAGGATCCCTGGACCTAAAGTTATGGATGACAATGAACTGCCATGTTGGTACTGGAAACTGAATTTGGGTCCTCTGAAAGAGCAGCCGTGCTCTGAAGCACTGAGTCAATACTTTACAATACAGAATGGAGTTAAACAATTATTCCCTAGTAACATTTGCATAGCAACACAAAAATGAGAGGAGGGAGAGAGAGTTCAAGGAGGGGAAAAGGTAAAACAAAAATCCCATTGGTGTTCATTATATTGTCACTTCTGCTGTAAGAATTACCTTCATATCCCTGTCAGAGATTAAACATTTTAATTCTCTGATTATAATTAATGACACCTCTAATTATCTGTTCATCTCACCTTATATTCAGTCATTTATATAAATTTCTATACAAATCTAAAAGTAAATAAGAGAATTTACCTTCAAAGATATTCTGGCTTAGGAAGGAAAAGGTATAGGATTATAGAAACATTGGTTAAAAATGAAAATAAGATTAAAGCCATATTGAACAAGTTATGGAAAAAATTACTTAGTAGTTCATCCATCTCATTATCTTCTCAAAAATGTTTGTTCTCATGAACATATATTTTTTTGATTTTAGTTTTTTCTTGCTTGACTACAGGTTCAATTATCTGGAGAAAAACACATGTTTTGAGCAAAAGTTCAGCCTTACCTGTGATAATTATTTCATAAACTAGTCATCTGAATACCTTGATATCTTCAAAGACAGAGAAACAGGAACATTGCCTAAACTGCAGCTAGAACTATTTAACTTTTAAAAATAAAGACATTTCTTGGCTATTAAAAATATACTGCACTGCTGTAGTTTTTGATACAGTGAAAACTACTATATACTTTGAGTCTTGGCTTACTATTTTCCTAATATCTCAAGTATGTATATTCATGTGCACTATTTCAATAAGATTTAAAAACAAGAGAGTCACAGTGACTCAATGATATGAACATATTTAATATTCCAATATCCAGTAAAAAAAATGCCAAGAAACACTACACATCTTTCCCAAGACTATATGGACAAATAAATTGTAAAATTAAGCTGTAATCTCCAGAGACTGAGTCAAGGGAAGTCTGGGTAACACAGTAAGACCCCTAATTTTTGATCTTTGTTCTTGATTGCCAGCTTGATTGGATTTGGCATCATTTCAGATGAATATCTGAGTATGCCTATGAGAAAAGTCTAGAGATAATTATCAAAGGAGAGAAGATTTGCCTTCAAAGATGCCCAGATATAGAGATGCCCAAGGTGGGGCGGGGGGAAGCAGTATATACATTCCTTTGGTTTTTCTTCATGAGTAAGAATCTATATCTGTTAAGATCTCCACTGACCTCAGACTCTTAGTTCCTTGAATTTTCAAAGCATACCAGTACCAACAGCTTTTTAGGGAAATTCTCGGCTCTCATCATTGGATTGTAACTTCTTGAGAACACCCAGATTCTTGAACTAAGCAGTTACTAAGTTCCCTGCCTGTCCACTATACAAATGGCCTTTGTTAGATTATCCAGATTATATTGTACAATCCTATTTATTAGAATCTTTTTAAAAATGTATATAAGTTCTATTGGTTCTGATGCTCCAGAGAACCCTTCCTAAAACAAATTTTGGAGCTAAGACTTGTTTTAAAGAAAAATAACTTCAAAGATGAATTTTTTCAGTAGACTTGGTTGTTTCTGGAGTTGTCTTTTTAATTCAACTACACTTAAACTTGTTAAAGGCTCTTCTAAAAGTATGGAGGACACTAAAGATCTATGAGGTAGACTGTTTACACATAAGGTAAATGTATTAGATATTTCTAGGTGACCAATTATGAGATGCAAGGATTTTCATGATACTTGTCATTTGTAACAATTGAATATTATGTGCAGCTAAGGAATATATTGGTTTGTTGCCAGAAAACTTCTGGATAAAACAACAGAGGAAAATGATGGTTTTTCAGTACCAGATACACATAGACAACATTAGGGATTCTACGAATGCCATGAGATAGAATTATCTCTCCTGGAGTCACAGGGATGAGGTTTCTGAAAAACAGATGGAGAACTTTATCTTACAATTGGCTGGCTCAGTCTCTGTTTCAAAGGGTGTCTTCAGTCAAAATTAGAGCATTGATTGAAAAAGAATGGGATCCTAACATGGGATAGAAAGCATGTGGGAAGACTTAGTGAGGCCAAAGACATTGAAATCTCTAATTTCGATGTGTTTATTTTGCTCTAAGAAGCAGTCTCCCAACTCTTAGTGATGGATGCATTTAAACTGCTTGTAGTATTATTAGTCTGTCCATCCTCATCATAAAGAGTTAATCCTACATTGAATATTGACCTATTAATGATCTTTCCTAAAGGAAACACTTAGCAAAACAACACTGATGTCCCTTAAGACTCAACTCTCAGAATCTATATTTGCTTCTAGATCTATTGCTAGACTTAAGTTTCAGCAAAGCCCATAAAGATGAGGTTCAAGGGGTGATCTGTGAGTTGGTGTTCTGAAGTTCTGGGTTATCCTGTTCAGTACAATATTTTTAGTTGCGCAAATTTACTCACAAATTACAATCTCTTTACTGTGCAATAGAACTCTATTGTGTATGTGGACTACATTTTCATTATGCACTCATCAGTTGTAGGACAATTAGGTTATTTCTATTTCCTAGTTATTGTGAAAGACATAAAGGTCATTGGTGAACATAAATTATATGAAACTGGGTGGTTATAATGAGTCTTTTTCTGTCCTGTCAGCCAGCTCCCAAAAACTGGCATGGAGACTTTTTATTGATTATGAAATCTTGGCCTGTAGCTTAGGTGTGTTCCCAACTAACTCTTATGATTTAAATTAATCTGTTTCTATTAATCTGCATTTTATCTTATGACTTTTTTAACTTTCATGTTGTATATCTGAGTCCTTCGCTCTTTCTTTGACACCTCTCTGCCCACCTCAATTTCTCCTCCTCTTATTTTTTTCTCTCTAGAAATTCTGCCTATACTTCCTGCCTACCTATTGGCCTTTCAGCTTTTCATTACACCAAGTGCAGCAATATGTCTTCACTCAGTGCACAAATATTCCACAACAGGTGCTGGTGGTACAGGCCTTCAATTCCAGCCCCAGGAGCCAGGGGTAAGTGGATTTATATATTTAAGACCAGCCTGGTTTACTGAGCAAATTCAAGGACAGCCAGGACTACAGAGATAAACTCTGTCTCAAAACAAATAAACAAACAAAGAAACCCCAAACAAGCAAAAATAACAATACTGACAAACACTCAAACAACAACAACAGGGTAAATATCTGAAGGTGGCTGACTTTTGGGTAGTATACCCGGTTGTATATTTCTCTGGCAAGATGTGTATTTATACAAAGATTCATTGGCTATGGTCAATGGTTTGGATAAATGACCAGGGACTTGGAAGGAACATGATTAAAAAATCAGTGGCAAATATTTGGGTAGAGTTTTATGAACAGACCTTTCTTTTTTTTTTCCTTTTTTTTTTTTAATTGTTAAAAGAAAAATTTACATTTACTCCCCTTGTTCCCGGCCCTCCCACTCCCCCACTACCCCACCACCCTCCTCCTGCTTCCTTAAGATGGGGCAGGATACCCTGCCCTATGGGAAGCCCAAGGCCCTCCCCCCTCCATCTCGGTCTAGGAAGATGTGCATCCATATAGAATAAGTTCCCAAAAAGCCAATACATGCAGAAGAGCTAGGTCCCGGTGCCATTATCATTGGCTTCTCAGTCAGTCCCCACTGGCAGTCACATTCATAGGGTCCAGTTAGGTCATATGCTCATTCAGTCTTGGTCCAGCTGGATTCGATGAGTTCCCAATAGATCGAGCATACTGTCTCTGTTGGTGGGCCAGTCCCTCACGGTCCTGACTTCCTTGCTCATTTTCTCCCTCCTTCTGCTCTTCCACTGGACCTTGGTGCTCAGTCCCTTGTTCTGATGTGAATGTGGGTCTCTGGCTCTATCTCCATCCATCATGCGAAATTTCTATGGTGACGATTAAGATATTCAATAAAGTAACTGTAGGGCAAGTTCAGTTCAGGCACCCACTCCTCTGCTGCCCAGGTACCTAGCTGGGAGATCCCTGTGAATACCTGTGATCCCCTCTAGAGACAAGTCTCTTGCAAATCTTAGATGAACAGACCTTTCTAAATGTGTAAATGATATGAAGACATTTATGTTCTCTGAAAATTCTCAGTATAAAGTGACTTCAGCAAAAGATGTGATAGATAAGTAGATAGGGTAATCCTTTAAATAACCAATTCAGTCTCTTTTCTCAGCCAGGCTTCTAATTGCCCAATGGGTCTAAGAACAAAATGGCAAGGATGGCAAGAATAATGGTTATGCATGGATTCAACAACAGAGGTTCTATTCAACAAGAATGGCTGTATATGCCTGCTGCAAGTGCCTAATCTGCCATCTCTAGAGACTAAGTGTCCAGAATGGCATCATTCCCTAGTGTGACAAGTCAATGACCAGGTGGCATGTTGATTACATTGGATCTCATTTATGATGAAAGGGCAAGGCTTTGTCTTTATTTTAATAAACACTTGTTCTGATATGGTTTTCCTTTTCAGCATGCAGTGTTTCAGCCAAAACTACTACCCCCAACTTATAATTTATCTTACAGAATGATATTCCACTCAAGATTGCATTTGACCAAGGAACTTACTTAGCAGACAAGTAAGTGAGGTGGTGGGATAATGCTCATAGATTTAACTGGTTTTGTCATGTTCCCACAGTCTGAATCATCTGGTTGTTAAGATGATGCAATGGGCATTTGAAAGCAAATTTAGAGTCCCATATAATTGGTGAGAACTCACAGGGATGCAAAAAGCTATATTTTCTAAATTGGTAACCAGTATATACATTGTACAAATCCAGGAAGCACAGTATGCTTACCACTGAACCAGAAACTAAGAATTCCCTCAGCCACTGCCACTTTGGACCCTACACGCCATAAGGTCTACAGGCTAAGGAAAGAGATAGCAGTATTGACTTTCCAGATTTCCTGGGGAAAACTGAGCTGCATCTCCATCATGGACTTATGAAAGTCTGGACTGCAAAGGAACTCTTACAGTAGATCATCTGTTGTTATGCCTGTGATTAACATCTAGGAGAAACCTCAACACCCAATCCAATGAGCCAGAATGTTCTGGAATGAGGGTATGGCTACCTATTCAGGTGAAGAACCAAGTTCTACTAAAGTGCTCCCTGAGAGTTGAAGGAAAACAGAATAGGTAACAGAAGGATGTTATAAATACCATCAATGCCACATTACCAGTCTCAGAAGCAAACATCATAATTGTCACAAGTGTTTATATTTTGTTAAGAATATATGTTCATTCTATAGGCATGGATTAGGCAGATAATCATGTGTTTTTCTCATATTTCTTAATCATGTTACATACATACATACACCAACAGAATTCTTATCAGAATTTAAGTACTGCTAAACAGTCATTATCAGATTTAAAATATAAGATATAAGATATTAAGATATTTTAAAATATATGATATTAAGTCAGTTCCCTTAAAGGATTTCAACACCCACTCCAGAGTGTGTTTTCAGTTCCACATGGATAGATATACAATGTTAGGTGGAATTATAACCTTGCTACTATCTTGATTTGGAAAGTTTAACATATGAAGATATGGATGCATGACAAATTGACAGGATAAACTTATGGTGGTGTTTATTAATTATTAAATTGACTGGATTTATAATATTTTACAATTACAAGCTCATACACACACATACACACACACAAACACACACACACTTGCAAATCTGGGTTCCATATATCAGAGTAAAACATGATATTTCTTTTCTGACTCTGGATTATTTTCATTGATATAATGATTTTCAAGATGATGCGATGATGCATTTTCCTGCAAATGTCAGTATTTCCCTTTTTTTAACAGCTGAATAAAATTTCACTGTGATTATGTACCACATTTTCTTTATCTATTAATCTGTTAGGGCACATCAAAGCTTGTTCCACTTCTTAGCTGTTGTGAATAACACAGCGATAAAAATGAATGTGTAGGTATTTATTTATGTGGCCTACTGACTTAGAATCCTTGATATAGATCTCCAAGAATGATGTATTATGAGTTTTAGTGGCTTGATCCTGTGCAAGTCTTATTTATACAGTCACAACCACAGTGAGATTCTAAGTACAACAGCCCTGCCATGTCCTCACCGTTTCAGCAATCTCTCTAACCTCTGCCTCCCCTTCTTCAGTTCTCTGAGCTTTGGCAGGAGGGTTTCTAATAGAGATGACCAATTTAAGCCTGACAATGTCAGAATCTCTTTATTTGCAGTCTGACCAGTTGAAGAAGCTTCTCTGATGAGCATTGACAGCTATGCTAATCTGTGGGTATAAAGTTAATTAGTAGTAGGTTTACCCCCTCATGCCTGTAACATGTCAAGAAACCGATTCTTCCCCAGATTTGAGTTTTCTCTTGTAGAATGAGACTTAAATTAATAAATTGAATAGTTACAATCATAACTTTTATCTCTCTATCGTCCCAATAATTATATCTTACTACACTGGACAATACATCTATTTATAGTTGTTTATATCCTCTCGATTTAATTTTGGTAGATCATATGTATGTATGAATTAACCTATTGCCTCTATATTTTCCATGTATTTGAAAGACAAACTATCCAAATAGCTTCTAAAGATTCTCTGTATTTCATTGGAATTTTAGAACCTATAATTTTATTAATTTGAGCACTTTTTTCTATTTTTTCTTTTGTTCATTTGTGTGCTTGACTAGGTTTTGTCCATTTAACTTATTTTTTTTAAGACTTAACTCCTTGTTTGATTCTGTCATGTATTATTCTTCATATTCTCTCCCTTGGATCAGCTCCAATTCATGCCTTCGTGTCTCTATGGCATATGTCTTTGCATCTCCAGCATTCTGGAGACTCCGTTAAAGTTCAGGCTTTACTTTCACGTCCTTAAACAATGCCTTTCAGGGTTCCTTTACAAAGAATGTGACCATGCATCACATTTTCTCACTTCATCAACTCTCTAGAACCTCAGTTCAGGCCACATGAAAACTCTACCATCATGCAGCATCATTCATGGCTGCAAGTCCACTATTATTTGGATGATACTGGCAACGCCTGCTGTCCCATTTGACAACAGTCACATCAGCTTACATGCCTTCAAGGCTAACCCTGGGGAAGCACTTCTTTGATAGCTGTGTTTGAGCGTGGGCTCTCTTTGGTGGCATTCTCTGCTTAAGTTGCCTCCCTTCGTATGTATTTCTATTTTTACACATTTTAGACTGTGATGAAAGGATAATGTGCTCCTAACACTTTGTTCATTTCCCAAGTTCAGACTTGGAGGGTCCCATTTACTGATGATGTTCTCATCAACAAGTTTAGCTTCTTTGTGTCACCCCCTTTACCTGTAACTTTGAACTTGCTCACATTCCTTTCCTACCAGGCTGTGTATTCTCCTATCATCCTCACACACACCCCACCTCCGTCATAGGTGTGAATAAGTACACTACTCAGTCATCATCCAGAGCATGGATGCTGTGGAATCTTGAAACTTCATTCATCAAATAAATGAGCCCATTAGTTCAGTTCATCCTCATTCTGGTTCTCAGTACATAGGTAGAATTCAGTTGATTTCTTTGCTCTAACATAACAAAAACTGACTGTAATCCAGTTCTGAGCAGAGTCCTATTCCCCTGTGAAATTTCACCAGTGAAGCCTCCGCTGTCTTCAGTCTCAGCACTCCGGTCTTCTAAAGACCAAACAGGTGTACAGTTAAGCTCTATTTACATTGCATCATTTTAGACTTTCTCTAGTTTGAAGCTCCACATTCTTCCTCTAAAACATTTTCAGAGGCTTACAAATGAGGCAATTAATTTTGTCATAGTAGTGGCCTGACTTCTTAGTTCAATTCTTTCGTTTTATTTACCTTTCTTTCTGATTACAATGCAACAAAGGTAACTTTTTCACTTTTTGTCCCTTGGAGCTGAGTTAGGGCGTTGCCATTGCTAAATGAATGTTCTACTGGGTACATAAACCCTCAATCCCCTCCTCAGCCTCTCCTTTTATTTAGTCTGGAATCCCATTTCATTGGTGCTGCCCACAATCAGGGTGGGTATTTCATCTTCAGTACATTTTGGTTTTGTTTTTTATTATTTCTGAAAGTAAGCTCATAGAAACACCCATATGTGTGTCCATGATGAATCTGTTAAAGTAGTCATTAAAATCTACTAGGGAAAAACTATTTGCTTCTGTTCAAGAGAAAGAAATCTCTTGCCTAAGTGGAGACTGAATTTTATAGCTGGGCAGGTAGATCACCTAGTCAAGAGACCATCCCTCAGGAGGGCAGGTCCCCCTTTAGCCCTGCTAAAGAGAGAGAAAGGAATTATTGTTCGTTTATCAACACAATGAATGACCTTTTTCTTCTCAGAATTCTTGCCTGTAGAAGAGTTGCTTACAGAGTTGCTATTGTGTAACTTTATAAGTTAACCTTCTCCTAGGCCTAAATTGTTCAGAAATCATATCATCTCCTTTTATTCTTCCATCTCTTTTCTGGGTATGGTCTCCTACTACTACAGACTTGTTTCAAAGAACATGGCGTTTCCTCTTTTTTATCTTTCTCTACTAGGAATCTCTTGAGGTTTGGAGCTTGTGACCTGGAGTTTTTGCTTTAAAATCTAAGAAAATTATTCTGGAGCTTCATTTGTGTCAGTTCCCAAATTATTTTATTAATGAGACTAACAACACAAAGATGAAGCCTAGATTTTCTTGGTAACAATTATAAATCCACTCATATTACAATGAAAATTAAACTTCACAGGTGCCTTGACCAATTAGATGTTACTTAGTTTAGAAACAACAGAAGTTAAAATAGCATTTTATTCCAGACAGGCAGTCTGCATCTCCATTTTTTTGAGTTGATTTATATTTATATTTATAAGGATTTTATTGTGAGATGTTTACTAGTTTCTGTAATTTTTCTATTTGATTATATTGGTGTTGCTTTTTTCTCCTTGTCCCTCCCCTATTAGAATATAGAGTTTGCTGGTTTCCTGTGTTGGGTATGATTGATTCCTTCCTAGACATCCTCAGCTCCTCTGATGAAGTTTATTATTTTCTGTGATCCCGTTACTGAGGCTGTCTTTTTCCCTCCTGTGTGTACAGTATGACTTTAAGCATCTTTTGCCATGCTGACTTATAGTCATAAACTGTTTTAGTTTTTCCCTGTTTGAAATGTCTTTATTTCTCCAACAACTTAAAAAGATAGATTTGTTGACTATAGCAATCTAGATTGTCAGTTATTTACTTCCAGAGCTTGAAATATGTCACTACGTGCTATGCTGATGAGTTTGCCTTTGTAGTGACTTACACATTTCGCTTTGCTTTGTGTTTTTGGTGTCTTAACTATGATATGTGATGGAAAGCACTAGACGATTCGCATTTGTGCTTGGGTGCTCAAATAGTTCTTTGTCTAGAATGTGAGAATTTGGCTGAATTGATTCTTTAAGACTCTTTAGCTTTTATCTCATCCCCTTCTTCTCCCTGTGGATTCTTAGCTTGGTCTCTTGATCATGTTTTAGAGTTCTTAGGGGTTATGTTTATGCTATTGCATCTTTTCTTCTCTGCTGGTAATTTCACAAAATGTTTACTTTATCCTATGGTTTATATACTATTTCTTCTGCTCCTCTATTGTTATTCATCTTTATTAGTGAACCTGTCATTGTGATCCTTTTTTTTTACAAATCAAATTGCTACACTGAGATTTATTTTCAATAATTCTACATGTTCTTTTTATTTCAAAATTTGGAACCCATTGCTTAACTTCTCTTCCACCTTTCTTTTTAAGGTTGTTGCTGACATTCTCATCGGTTTTTCCAACTTTTTCCTTAATGATGCTGACTTTCCTCTAGGATCCTAAGTGATTTCCTTTCTTCCGTTATCTGTTGCTCTTATCCTAGTTGAAGTTACTATTAAAAATTTGCTTTTTAAACAGTGTCTCCCTACTATGTAATTTTTTGGCAGTTCTGGAACGTAATATGTACAACTGGCTGGCTTTGAACTCACAGGTATCTACCTATCAGAGTACTGGGATGAAAACCATATACCACCATTCCCAAATTCTAATTTGGGGGTGAACATCTTTAAACCTCACATAGCCTATTTGAGTTCAGTCATTGACGGATTCTACAGAGTAGAATTGTGATCATGAATCCTTTTAATCTGGATTTCTCATCCACTTCTACATGAGAATCTTCTTACTGTGCAGCCTGTTCATGATGGCTCAATCACCAGTACCATTGTAATTAGAAAAAACAAACAAACAAACAAAAAACCAGACTGATGTAGCAACATCAACATCTAACCATAAAGAATATAAAATTCCTAAAGTTGATTAAAGCTCATAATCCCTAGAAAATTACCATAAAAAATAAAAACAGCAGAACTACTGTATGATGTGCTATTAAGTTAAAATGTGTTTACTGAAATTGTACATGTACAATGAATTTTATAAATGGAGGAGACGGAAAAAGAATAAAAAACAAAGTACAGTTAAACAAAAGCAAGTGAAGAGGGAAAGTAGGGAGAAATGTTTTGAAAGGGAAGAAAATTCAAGAGAATAGAAAAATAAATTACAGGGAAAAATAACCCACAACAGAGCTTGTGATGATGGAAAACACCCAAAATAAAGTTCGCTAAATTCTCTCACATCTTAGGGAACAATGGATATAGGACAAAAGTTGCAAAAGTTGATCTACCAGCTGACTCTAGACTCTGAGCTACTGAACTGCAGGACTCAGAGCTGGAGAGATGGCGCAACAGTTGAGAGTGTGTAGTGCTTCTGCAGAGGACTTATGTTCTCTTCCCAGCACCTGTGTTGGGGTCTCACGATCACAGGTAACTCCATATCCATGTCTGGCTTCCATATCGGCCGATACCAGCAGTTTCGTGTATATATTTACACACAGGCACCTACATGTGAACATAATTAAAAAAAATCTTTCTACATAATTTTGCCTGCATTATAATCTCAAGCCAGAGATATAATGATGATGATGATGATGATGATGCTAAACAACCCAGTTTTCTAGAAATCTCAAATTTCCTCTCATCAGATGAGAAGAATTACTGATTTCTGAGTGTGGGCTTTTTCCCCAAAGTACACCTTTGTTTCATCTACTTCTGCTGCTTTCTGCACCCTCTGCTTGTTATCACCCACGCTTTCTGTTCTCTTCCACCGCCTCCCTGGGCTCTCTCCCTCTGGGGCTGTTGCAAATGAAATCTCCCTGACCTGGGGCTGTTCTTCTTTCTGAGTTTCTTAGTTTCCACCAGTTGGTTCCTTCATCATCCAGCCCCTATTTTCAGGTCAAACAAATGGGGTTTCATCGACTGCTGACTCATCCAACAGAAAACCTGGTGTCTCACCAACCAGTTTCAAGGCTCCTGAGAAGTATGAGCTTGTTCTGAGGGTAGAAATGCCTGTCTCACCAGTGATTTTTGCTGTCCCTGTCCCTGCCTCGGTCAGGGAGCCATGTGGCTGGAATTGTGCTAGGCTGACATATTATTATCACCTCCCCCATTTCTCTGCATTTTTTGGCATCCTTCCCCTACCTTTCTGCATATCCGAAGCTCTTCCATTTTCCTTTTTTCAATAGAGTCTATTTTCCCTCTTAAGCCAACTCTTGCACCAGATCCTACATAGGTAAAACTTTCAGCCTCCGCTGCCACCTGGAAACCTTGCTGTTTTCAAAGTTGGAGCTACACACTAGGTTTTCAGGCAGGTTCGGGCAAAGCTAAAGTAAGAGAGAAATCCAAGACCCAGCTTCTTTAACTATGGGTTAGGCCTTCGGAGGGTCCAATGACAGAATGAGGGTCACTAAAATAATTAGTTAAAATAATTAGTAAAATATTTCAAGTAGACACTGAAATGTTGCTGGCATCTCCCTGACATGTGGCATTGTATGACTTCACTGCAGCCTCTGTTATGAACATGTTATCTTTGCCCTTTGTACAGTTTGTAGTGTAATGACATGCTATGTTATCCATGTGCCTAAACCCCAACCACAGTCGCCTGAAACAACCTGGCTCCCATTTGAGACTACAATACAATGTGGAGAGCAGTGTTTTTACTGTACATATGTTCTCTGTTTATAAACACTTAATGGTTTAATTAAGGACAGCATTTCTTTTAAGTGGTTTGTATTACTGTCATTTCTCAGCATGCAAGTGTCAAATTATCATATGTTTCGCTTGCTTTGTGTTAAAGTCGATTATTTTTTAAATTCTGTTTCAGCTGCTGACTTGAGTTTCATAAAAGAAAAATCATTAAATGAACTATGGTTTAAGATTAGGAGAGATTTCCAAAACCTTTGAAGCTCCATTTTGTTTAACTGCTGCACTGTACCACGTATTTACTCAAAGCACCATTCTCAGGATAATGATAATAAAGACAAAATATTGATCAACTCTAGAAAACATCGATGATACTCTCTATCCTACAGGATAAAATAGTCAGCTGCGATTTGATTATTTACAAAAAATAAAGAAACCCATTATCTCATCAGTAAGCAAATTTCCTTGTTTTTAATACAGGATAAAATATACATATAATAAAATTATGTCTCTTTTTGGTTCATTATCAGAAAAACTTTGATATGTATTCCTATTTTTATCTTTTGTAGCTGGGTTGGCATGAAGCTTTTAGTGGGCAAGGTTGATGGTGGAAAATGTTTATGATACTCTGATAATAGCTACAACTTTGAGAATGTCTGTGAGGATGGTGCCAGTCAGGATTCACTGAGATGAAAATTCTGATCTCAGGGTGAGTGACAACTTTGACAGAACTGCCCAGATAAAATGAGGGATGAAGTCAGACCGTATATTGAGGGAAAAGCAGTGTGCAGTGCTAGCCTACCCTTCCTAGTCATTCATGACAGCGTCTCTCTCTGCTGGCAAGATATTCCACTGACATCAGAACATAGGTTTGGCCTTTGAATGTGGACACAACACCAGCAACCCCCAAGTGAACTTCAAGCATTGGGTGTCAGGTTCTTAGGCATTTAGCTTCTTTCCATTATTCAGACAGTCATTTTTGTTGTGCCCAGAATACGACCCCCAGAGAGACCACCAGAATCCAGAGAAATTCAGACTGCAACAAGCAAGGTTTATTGTTGTTGTAAGCTAGCTACCATGGAACTTGTAACCAGCACTTGCACTAGTCTTAGCGAGGTAGGGAGGAGTTAAGAGTCCCTCTGTGGGGTTAGCTTTTTTAAAAAAACTACAAGCCCTTCAGGGCCATCAGGGGAGTTTGGCATGGGTGCAAAGTCTCTGCTCTTTCCCATCCTGTTTTGTCAGCTTGTTTTTGTCTTCAGAGCAAGGTCACCCTGTCCCTGAGTCAGGACATCTTTATCAGTCTCCACCAGGTGGCCTGACTCTGTGTTTTGGAATTTCCCGAGT
>JAQHUG010000004.1:17434259-17446062 GCA_028555095.1 Dicrostonyx torquatus
GGAGATGGACAGGGTGCCTGAACTTATTGGTCATCTACTGTAGGCAGATTGGTAACTTCCTTAATTGCTATTATAGATACTCTATCTAGTAACTGATTAAGCAGAGGCAGAGATCCAAAGACAAGCTCTGTGTTAAGTTCTTCTTGTACAAGAAAGGGAGGAGGGATTGTAAGAGACAAGAGTCAGGCTGAAGGAACCCACAGAGACAGCTGACCTGAGCCCATGGGAGCTCATGCACTCTGGACCAACAGTTAAGGAGCCTGAATGGGACCAACTTAGGCCCTATGCATGTTTGTGACAATCGAACTGATCTCTTTAAAGCTTCTAACAGTAAGAGAAGGGCCTCTCCCTGGCCCTTAGTTGACTTTTGCTAACTTGTAGGGTTTATTGAAGATCCCTTTATATCTAACTACCTAGTTTTCTTCTAAGTTAATATCTTTAAAACTATGATAGTGGATAACTTTAATGACTATCACAATCAATCTTTATTGCTATCAAATATTCACTCCGTTTCCCTATGGAAAATATACTACTGTTATGACAAAAACAAACAACAAAAAGAAAAAAACTGAACAAAAATCTTACCTTTTTAGCAAATTCGGAGTACAAAATTTCACATTCTCTTTCAGGAACATGATGAATCTTTGTTAGTCTGTGTCTTGTACAGCTATGACTATCTTCGGTTCATAAAAATAATGCAGTTACCTTCCATATGTGACACAGAGATAGAGAAGACCCAAGACTCATACCCTTATGTCTGTCTGGAAAAGTAGGGGAAAAGAATGACACACAGCATCTCTTTTGCAGAGGTTCCTTCTGTCTTGAATGAAATACTTCTTATTGCATACTTCTCATGGACTCCAACATTTCCCTTTCCATATTTCTTTCTGGCCTTTTTCAGCCCTTTTCCTCTTTTTAGCTCTATATTAACCCACAATTGGACTTTTGAGGGTGGGTTTTGAATTGAGCAAACTTATCAGCCTACTTTTATCTGCCTTTGAAAGCCTTCATCAACAACAGATACTTCCTCCCATGACCCATTCCAGTAGAAATACAGGACAAAACCAGGAGGTTTTAAAAGTTCATGAATGCAGGCACAGAAATCTGGAAGCCAATTTAAAAACAATCCCAAGAAAGCCATGAAAACCTTGGGGGATGAGATAGTAACAGGATCTATATAGATGAATAACAGGAAAGAATTATCAAGAAGACAGCAAAGGTAGATAAGACTGTGGAGAGAATTGGAAAGCGCTGAGCTGAGCAATCACGTGCCCCCCCCCAAACCTCTTATGTCCTCAATAATGTCTCCAGACATTTTTTGTTAAAAGTTTTATGGAACAAAGAAACAGGGCAAAAATACAATCAAAATCAGTAATGGGTTTGCAAATATGTGTGTCAGCACACGTGGGCTGCAAGGAGCTCAGAGAGAGGCGGAGTATGCTGTGAGGTGAGCAACTTTGCCAAAGCCTATGTAACCCAAAGCAATGCAGCTAGCTGACCACAAACAGCTTTCAGAATCTGAGAGCCAGAACAAACCTTCTTTCCTACAGGTTCTCTCAAGTATTTGCCACGGTGACAAGGTACCTGAATAAAATACACTATAATACAGTTTTAATTGGTTTAATAAATAGTTAACCATCATTAAATATTTGGGAAATATTTAATTCCTTCATATTTATAAACTACTCAAACATCTTATTTATTTTGATATCTAGACTCATTACTTTGCACCCAGAGAACAAATTTGGCAAATTTTGGCCTCTTTTACCTTTTAAATCTCATAGGACTTGTTCAAAGACCTACGATATGTTTTACCCAGCTGGTCTATGCACACGTCTGATTTGCTATTGAGGAGAATATTTTACAGAAGCCAGTTAACACGCTTAGCTCATAGTATTGTTCAAGTCTTGTATTTCATTTATTGTTCTGAGTCTAGGTTTTTAGGCACTGCTGATGTGGAGATAATCATGTTTCCAACTACCAACAAAGATCTAACTTCTCACTTTAGTTTTATCAGGGTTTTGCCCCATGTCTTCCAAGCAGCAACATGTATTTATTATTTTCACATTCTTATGAATAACGAAATGTCTTATTAGTATGAGATATTTCTTTATATCTTTAAGACTATTTTTATTAAGATTCTATTTAATTTATTAGTTCATACACACTAGATTTCTTGTGGTCATTGTTTCTTGATGCTTCTTATTTGTTTTTTCTTTTACCTTCTACAGGTTTATACTTTTGTATTAAATATTGTGTTCTGGATAACTCCTATATTTAGATGCTGCTTTTACTTTGCTCTGATTATCTTTGCCATTGTATCAAATTTGTTAACACATTAAAATTTGTTGCTATTATTGACAGTTCTTGTTCATGTTTTATTTTATTTTTCCTTCCTGTATGCAACACATTTTTGTTGTTATTGTTGTTCTATGGTTCTTCACTGTTCTCACCTACATCAAGTATATTTTGTTGTGGTAATTAATTGATTTGATAACTTTTACTATATTTTTAAAAATTCTTTAATGATTAAAAGTTAATATGCATTAATGTCTATCAGAATCTACTCTAGATTTATAATAACTTAATTCTTAGGAAATAGAAAAACAATATTATTATTTCTGAATCACATTATTTCCTTTGGCATAATGTATGTGTGTGCATACATATATAATATAGGTGGAAAAAGTAAAATCACACTTTATAGTTTTAATCATTGTTATAAAGATGTATTTTAATGAAATGAATAAAACTGCACATGAATATTTAAAATTTGTGTCATTGTAAACTTACTCATTCTGACTTTGTTTCCTTTGTAGATTCCAATTATGGTATGGTATAAATTCCTTATTTGATATTTCTTTATTCATTTTGTAAATGTATGTGTTTTTCAGCCCAAATGCGTACATACATACATGTGCAGGTAGATACGCACACACAGTCACACATACATGTGCAACCACCAATTTGTAGATGTCAGACAATAACTGACTTAAGGAGAATTTGCATATCATTTGCCTAGCAATATGATTGCCTGTGTACTATTTTAATAAGCTCTTTTTGGAATAACATAAAGTAAGAAAGTAAAAGCAATGTTCACTATGATGTCTTTTGTAACTGTATAATTTATATTAATTTATGTTCTTTCTTTTCTCAAGTGAACTTGAATCATTGTCTGACATTTTAGTTTCTAGATAAAAATATTATACAATTTTCCATTAATATAGAATAACTACATGCTATTTTTTGTTTCCCTTAGCAATTTGAATATTTCCTTCTACTTCCATTTGGTCTTTGTTGCTTCTGATAAGACATCATCAGTATTATTATCATCTTAATAACTCATTTTCTCTTTGTGTCTTATATTTTAAAATGCTGTCTTCATATATCAACAATCCCAGGAGATACACTTGTTCTGGATCTCATTGAGTTCTCCTTCCTTCAAGTTTGTTAAACATTATCACTTTTAGGAATATTATTTTTCCATATTTTAATTTCATTCTATCTAATGAAAACATTGCATGTGTGTCAACATGTTAACAAAAATTTTATCACAGGCTATCTGGACTTTTCTGCATTTAGTCTGTGCTCTGTGTTTCAGACTGCATACTATCAATCCTCCTCAAAGCTTGATAATATTTTTATACCAAATCAAATCTACTGTTTAGTCCATACAGTACTTTTTTCCAATCCAATTATTATAGTTTTCTACCTCAGAATTTCCATTGAACTTACTTTATTATTTCTGTATTTTTATTGTCAGTGGGGCATTACCAAACTATCTTCTTTTGCTTTCTGAAGTCTGTCATCCTCCAGTTCCTTGGAAACAATTGTTGTAGTTTCTGTCCACTATGTGGATTCTGTTGAAGACAAATTCTGTTGCTTTTTAAAAATTATACTTTCTCCAGCGCAGGCTCCAAAGTCACAGAGAAAGGGTTATATTTTCCTTCTTCTACTTCAAATGACCTAACTTCATGGACTCTCCCCTGCCCTTCATGATAGGGCAAAAGGTTGAAAATGCTTTGAAGCATTTAACATTGATGTTTAAATTAATTTTATTAATTTATAAGATTTAAACGTGTTTGAAGAAGCAGAAAGTGGTATTCCATGACACTGACCCACAATAGAAATAAAATGCCATATGGGTAAAGAATAAAATAAAAGTGATTTGATGTGTGATGAAAGAGGGAGCTTTTATAATATTGGAGTAAACAGGTTAGGACTTGACTCTGCAAGAGATTCTTAGCAGGGTGAAGCCTGCTAGGGAGGCAGATGGCTTATTAGTGAGTGAAAAGTGTGTAGGTAGATAAGGCCCACTAAGATGTGAAAGGTTTTCTTGGTTCCAATTTGGATAGAAAACACACACAGATGCAATGCTTCATTCTGTGCTTGTAACAGTAGAGATTTGAAGTAGGCTTGAAAAACAAGATCTATGTGCATCTTGTTCTCCGTATAGGGAAATGTAGGTTTCTTGTTAGTACAGGTGACTCAAATCTAGATTCACATTAGTACCTTAACACGAAAGAGATCCTTAAAATTTAGAAGCAATCACAATAGTTTTTAAATAGATCTTTGAATATACATTTTGTTGCAATATAGAAAGAAAAAGAAAGAAAAATTGCACATGCAATAATACCAAGAACATAACAATTAGGGCATCGAGAGTGGATAATTCTACCAAAATATTAAAATACATAGATATCTATTTAAAATAATATAACATTGCACAGGTCTAGACAGATACAACAATAAAATGGAAAAATACAAAAATTAGATGATGTTTTAGAGAAATCTATTAAGAAAGTTCTGAATTGATGGATGAAATGGTTATATCAAGAGTAAATATTGATAATATGTTGTTGATAAATTCTACATACTTAATGAATCCAAGTTAACTGTGTCATTGAACATAGAAAATACAAGTAGAAATATGCTGTAATATAAAAAACTTCTCAAAACAAGGATGACATTCACCAACAATACAATTATTTGGTAAGAGATAAGATTAAGCCACTGGCAGATTGAGAAATAAACCATAAACTTCTTCCATATATAAAAATGTAATTGATCCCTCATTCTTTAAATTGCTTCTATTGGTGAGTATAAGTGTATGTGTGCGTATGTATGTGTGTTGTAGACATGTATATCTTTGTGCACATTTTCTCTTATTTCTCTTATAACTCACAGCCCAGCATGATTGATGCTACAGTTTATTTGTTGACATGAAAATTAGAGAAATTTTTCCATCCCCAATCATTACACCTTACCAAAAAGAACATACTACTGGATTAATTTTTCCTGTGCATTGCATTTACCCAACTTCTTCCTTTAATTCATATACAAATCTTTTCATAGGTTTAGCATGATTGTTAATGTCCAACCAAATTACACAAGCCTCTGTTCTAGCCCGAGATTTTCCAGAGACAAAGCTGTATGCCCCAGGAAGACATATAGGCTTAGAGTGAAATTACTCAGAGTTGATTTTTGAGTGGTAGGACTTTGAGCAAGATAGTTATTCTCCCTTTGTACATAATAATATAAAATAATTATAGCAATATAAAATATAAATTATAGCAATATAAAATAATTATAGCAATATAAAATATAACAATATAAAATAATTTAGCAATATATTATATGTGGTGATATTTTTGTTTGTGCTTAAACAATTAAAGCTTGCATGAAGATCAGAGTGCAGAGCTAGCCACTAGTCAAGCATAGAGACCAGGCAGGGGTGGCACACACCTTTAATTCAAAAACTCGAGAGACAGAGGTAGCCTCTGTGAGTTCACCTTTTTAACCTTAGTACTATGGAGATGGAGACAGGAAGGATATGACTGTGCAGTAGGGGAATATGAGGCAGAAGGAGACAGGAGCTCACTGAATTTAGCCTGAGTTTTTGTATTCACATTCAGTCTGAGGATTCCTAGAGACAGGATCGCCCATTGTGTCTGAGGATGTGATAGAGGTAAGAACTAGTGGCTGACTCTTCTGCTTCTCCTACCTTTCACTTTCACCCCATAGTATCTGACTTCAGGTTTTTATTATTATGACCAAGTAGAATTCACACTCCAATGATGTATCATATATTCTATATAATTCTATTCTATTCATCTATCTATATATTATATAAAATGTATTAATAATTATTAACATAATATAATGGAAAACAAAGACTTATCAGTTGGGTTTGTGAAGATTAACTGATTTATTATATGTGAAACTAATAATGCAAGTTTGTAGGCTTAATTGCTGTATAAAATGTTTGTATCATTAATCAGTAAGTAGCATGTCCTTTCAACTCAAAGAAATTGGAACATTTTCAAGGAGAGATGATAGCAGGGAACATGTTCTTTCTGTTTTTACTGGGTTGTTTCTCATGATACGTGGCAATGGTGATTATTGTTGAATATCAGAGCCAGCAATTCCATACTTTCATTCCTACATGGAGTTTAAACAACACTGGTTTTCCCAATTTCTTATTAACATTTTTAACATGGACTGTGTCTTAATTACTGTTCTATTGCTGTGAGGAGATGCCATTACTAAGGTAGCTTATAAAAGAAAACATTTGATTGGGGGCTTGACTACAATTTCAGATGATCATTTATCCCATTGTCATCCTCACAGGGAGCATGGTAGAAGGTAGGTAGGCAAGGTGCTAAAGCAGCAGCTGCAAACTTGCATCCTGTTCTGACTGCAAGGAGAAGGCAGAATGGGTGTGTCATGAACATTTGAAACTTTAAAACCCACCCACAGTACCACATCTCCTCCAACAAGGCCAAATCTCCTGTTTCTTCTTAAACAGTTCATTAACTGGAAACTAAACATCAAATACATAAGCCTATGGTGTTCATTCATTCAAACCACCGAATAATGTTACTGAAGCATTATTTTTTTTAAAAAAAGAGGGGTGTGGAGAGATAGCTTACTAGATAAAACTATTTGGTAAGTTCTTTAATATATAAGCATGAGGAGGACCTGTGATCACTGTAACCTATGTAACCAGCCAGTGTGTTTGTAATCCTAGTGCTGGGGATGTGGACACAGGAATATCTCTGTAGTGTGTTGGTCATATGGCTTTTTGATTTTTAAGTCCGAGTCTAATAACAGAACCTGAGACTCACCAATTAAGAAAGCTTAATTGAGTCTCAGAGTCTGGTGAGTCTCAGGTTCTATTATTAGACTTGGACTCAAAAATCAAGATAGATGTTCCCTGAGGAATGAGACCTAAAGTTAAGATCTAGCCTCTTCAGTCATATGTGTGCACACACACATATGAACACACACACACACACACAAAAAAAAACAAAAACAAAAACCATGCACACTGTTATGTTGAAAGCGTAGACTCTAGCCCCTCGCATCTATCCTAGCCCCCGGGCCTGTGAGTTGTATTGGTCTGGACTCGAAATTCCAGGATGACAGGTCCAGGATGATCCCTCCCTGGGCGGGGCGGGGGGAAGTCAGGACCAGTCCCACAGGGTACTTAAGTGAACTCTCAAAAGACAGAACAGGTGGTCCCTTATCCTTCCTCCTGGTGGTCGCTTTCGTGGCCTCCCAGTTAGCCCTCGGGGCCACCCAAGAGTGCAGGACTCCCATTAAATCTGAATATTTCTTAATTTGGCTTGTTTTGATTTGGCTTGATTGGGATTTTTGCATCGGCAGAGAGCTGGCGTTAGGAAAAATTCCTAACACACACATCAACAACAACTACAAAAAGAAAAACAGATATATAGCTTTCCAAATCAGTTATCATAATGAGTCAAATAAATTGTCTTTTAAATAATTGGGTATATGTATCCTAATTTATTAGTCACATTGCTACTGAATGGCGTTGCCGAACACAATTACTTGCTGCAAGACAGTTGCTGGTTCACCAGTTCTACCAAGGACTGTTTGAACGATATAGCTTTAACTTTTCTAACATTTCTATTCCCCAAATATAAATAATTGAAATAATGATAGCAGCAACAATATTTGGTATACAAGACTAATAATATTTCCTAATAATCTACAAAGTATAGGCACATTTAGGAAACTTATTTTCATTAGTCTTTGATATCAAATATTGGGAACACTATGAAAATAAACTTCAGGAGCTGCCTGCTGCTCAGTCCATGGATGAATGGCCCTCATGCAGGAAAAGGAAGCTAAGAACTGTCAAGCCCCCAGAAACTGGAAGTCATCTCTACTCATATATTTAATGTTCTTATTACACAAACAACCTAAAATTCAAAGTCTCAAGTATTCCCTTGTTTCAAGGAATTGTAAGCATTCAGTTTATTTTTTTAATAAATCCTAAGGAAAATCAAGAAAACATGCAATACTGAAATCTGGTTTATCTCATAATAACTGGAATTATAAATACCATTCTCTTTAAAAAAATCCCAGTGAAGATTTTCAGACTAAAGAGTTTAGCTCTCCTACTAATGTCCCATCATGGCTTCATAGAACCATGATGCCGCAACTTTCTTAACAGAATTGATCAAAACTGGGAAATCTAATGAAAATATCATTGAAATACCTAAGTAGATTTTAAAATACCCTCAATATTCTAAAATTAACATGAAGGGACTATCAACCCAAATACAAGACTGTGTATTTCAATGACTGTACCAGTACCACACATTAGGGAGGGACGCCAGACAGGAACAGGTGTGGAGAACTTATCAAGCATGAAAAAGCTATTATGTGTTAAGGACTTTTACTTTAGGAAATGGATCTCCAGGCAGACTGCACGGAGTAATGATGAAAGGAGAAGACCAGTGCCTGGGCTGGGGAAATAACAACCACCATTAGACTGACAGCCCTTTCTCATAGGACATCTCACTGAGAAGAGGCTGATTGAGTAGTTACTGGGTAATATACATAAGGACCCTTGGTATTTCCCTTTGTGTGGATGAAGGGAATTAGAGCCTGAAACAGGGGCAGGTCACAGGGTTGGGGGAGATAGACTAAAGAAGGTTTCATTTAAAGATATTAGAGAAACATGACTCTAGGCAAACTTTTATAAAAAATTACTTTCTTATTTACTTATTTGATTTTTTTCATGCAGTGTATTTTAATTATGCCTATTCCAGAAGATGGAATTCATTCCTGACAATGCTAACATGACTGTGAACCTGAGATCAGATAGGTCATGGATCCTAGATAAAATCCTAATTCTATTGTTTTGTGGAACATAGTGGAACATAGCAATAAAATTGCTTCTAATGATATATTGCTATACCCATGGATTAGTACATCTTTTTATTACTCCTTGAGAACTTTAACAATGATTTTTGATTGGATTTATGCACTTTTATGCAAATCCTCTAAGAGCTACCCTTCCACCCTACTTTTACACCTACCCAATTTTGTGTTCTTCGTTTTAAACTTAATTTAATGTTTATACCTATTGATTCAAATTTGTGCTGCCCATATATTTTTATATACAGTCTTCCCTTGGAGTGCAGTGGACTTATTATGGAGTACATTCTTAGAAAAAACTGACTCTACTTTTCTCAACAGCTATCAATCCTAAGTAGCTTCTTGGTTGTGGGTGGCACTTTGCTACTACCTCCCATTCCTGTGTTAGAATTTTGTCAGCTTGAGCTTGTACATGCTCATGCTATAGAAACTGGCACATGTTATAGCAACTTCTGTGAGCTTATATGTACACTTGCTCTGTGGTCTGGAAGACTCTATTTTCTTGAAGTCTTCCACTACCTCTGGCACTAATGTTCTTTCTGCTTCTTCTTCTGTAATGTCCCCTGAGTCTCTGGTAGTGGGAAGTGTAACAAAGATATCTCATCTAGGACTGAGTATTCCACACTCTCTTTAGTCCATACTTTGGTCAGTTGTGGGTCCTTCAGTTAATAACCATCTATTGCAAAGAAAGAAGGTTTCTCTGTTGGAAGTTGAGAAATGCACTGCTCTGTGGTTATATAAATCATTATGAGTCAGTGCAAAACTATTCTGTTCAGTAGAGTCCATAGTAGTTGGTTCTGCTCTAGGGACATGACCTATCCACAAGTTCTCATCTTTTATAGTTGAGCCTCTATGGGATTCATCTTGTGAAGCTGACCTTTATTTATTTTTTAATATTATTTTATTTTATTTTATTGAGCTATAGATTTTCTCTGATCCATTGCCTTCCTCTCCTCTCATTCTATTCTTTCCCATGGTCCCCATGCTCCCAATTTACTCAGGAGATCTTGTCCTTTTCTACTTTCCATGTAGATTATTAGATCCATGTATGTCTCTCTTAGGATCCTCATTCTTGTCTAGGCTCTCTGGGATTGTGAATTGTAGGCTGCTTTATTTTGTTTTATGTTTAAAAACTACTTATGGGTGAGTACATTTGATAATTGTCTTTCTGAGTTGAAATTATCTCACTAAATATGATGTTTTCTAGTTCCAGTCATTTGCCTGCAAGTTTCAAGATGTCATTATCTTTTTCTGCTGTGCGTAGTACTCCATTGTGTAAATATACCATGTTTTCCTTATCCATTCTTTGGTCGAGGGGCATTTAAGTTGTTTCCAGGTTCTGGCTATGATAAACAATGCTGCTATGAATGTAGTTGAGCACATGTCCTTGTGGTACAATTGAGCATCTTTTTATATAGACTTAAAAGTGGTATAACTAGGTCTTGAGAAAGGTTGTTTCCCATTTTTCTGAGAAATTGCCATACTGATATTCAAAGGAACTATACCAGCTTGCACTCCCACCAGTAATGCAGGAGTGTTCCTTTTACCTTACAACCTTTCCAGCATAGGTTGTCATCAGTGTTTTGGATCTTGTCCATTCTTACAAGATGGAATCTCAGAGTTGTTTTGATTTGCATTTCTCTGATTACTAAGAATGTTAGTTATTTCCTTAGGTGTCTTTTAACCATTTTAGATTTCTCTGATGAGAGTTCTCTGTTGAGGTCTTTACTCCATTTTTTATTGGATTATTTGCTGTTTTGATGAACAATTTTTTGAGTTCTTTGTATATTTTGGAGATCAAATCTCTGTCCGATGTGGGTTTGGTGAAGATCTTTCCCCATTCTGCAGGCTGTCATTTTGTCTTGTTGACTGTGTCCTTTGCTTTACAGAAACTATTCAGTTTCAAGAGGTACCATTTATTAATTGTTTCTCTCAGTGTCTGTGCTACTGGTATTATATTTAGGAAGTAGTCTCCTGTATCAATGTGTTCAAGTGTACTTCCCACTTTGTCTTATATGATGTTCAATGTGGCTGGCTTTATGTTGAGGTCTTTGATCCATTTAGAGTTGAGATTTGTGCATGGTGATAGATATGGATCTATTTTAATTCTTCTACATGTTGATATCCATTTAGACATCTTTTGTGTCTGAATCTGTCCTATTGTGTATCTGTAATTCTTTTCTGTTTTGAAGAGCTTTTAAAATGGTAAGCAGCTTGGTTGCAGTGGCTCTGGATGCTGGCTCCACTTCTCTCCACTTTCAAAATGGTGGATATACCATTACTGCCAGCTCTGGGACCGCCAGATAGGAGCTGTGCTCAGAACTTTAACTCTGAGAATGAGCATGCAGCAGACAAACCCTTTTAATCTGAGTAGTAGCTAAATATGCCATGCAGAGCACTGTGCAGCCTGGGAATATCTCTGTGTATAGCGACAGGAATCCACCATGCTCTCTTGCCTATGCACTCCCAGCAGTACTGATCCTTCCACCTGCCCATGTGGGAGGGTGCTAAGTTGTGAGCATGGTCTCAGCTACTTTCCCAAGTGGGCATACAAGCACCCGGGCCCACAAACCCCATTCAAGTGCTCCATAGCCAGACATCCAGAAAGAGT
>JAQHUG010000004.1:17465134-17475994 GCA_028555095.1 Dicrostonyx torquatus
TCAAACAGTAATCTGATTCTTCACATTCTTGGAGGCCAATGTCCAAAATCAGTATCACTGGGATGAAATCAGAGTGTTAAAAGGACTATTCTCTCCCTCTCTCTCTCTCTCTCTCTCTCTCTCTCTCTCTCTCTCTCTCTCCCCCCTCTGTCTCTCTAAATATAGGAATTATATCTTTGTCTCTTTTGGTTGTTGATGGCTGCTAGCATCCTTTGGCCTGAAACCTTATCACAGCTTTATCTCCATCAGTGGCCTCATTTCCTTTCTTCTGTCAATATCAAATATCTCTCTGATTCCCACTGAGAAGGACAAAAGTGATTCTATTTAGAACTCATCTGGATAATCTAGAAAAATATAATTACCTCAAATTCTCAAATTTAATCATATCTGCAGAATATTTTTCTTTTAGATAATATATATTTACATAGTAAGTGGTGGTCATAGCTGTAGAAAGCCATATTTTATATTTTAAAGCAATCTGTTCCTCAATTGTATATCATTTCAAATTTTAGCAACTTGGGAAAAATAATGTATTTCTCACAGGCTCTGTGTGACAAGCAAGAGCTTTGGGCTTGCCTGCATCCCCTGGTTCAGGCTCTCGTAAAGCCATGAGACCTAATTTAGAAGATGCCATTATTTACTCAGTGGTGATTGGTTCAGTGTGGAGTTTTCCATGAGCTCTTGGGTTGAGGCCTCAGTTCCTTATGGTCTGTTGGCTGAAAGCCTCTTTCAGCTCACTGCTTCATTGACTACTTACTTGAGCAGCTTATATTATGACAGTTCGCTTCATCAACAAGTAAAGGGGACAAAACAGTGTCTGCAGGTAATTACCAACATAACACATAGCAATTGGTCAACCTTGTCCATCATTTTGCCTTGTTATATTTGTAGTTACTACACTTTCCCAACACTCATAGGCAGAGGATTGGACAGAGGCTGTGATCCTAGCAACTGGCTCACTGGAGCCCCAAAGGAATGGGCACACTGTAACACTTAGCCTCATAAGCCTTTGCATGGCTGTCTGACTTAGCATTCATTTCCTTCTGATGTTAGTGAAGCCATCTGCCTGCCAGACTCTTTAGAGGTTTGCACTCTCATCTTATCTGGGAGGTGTCTCTACAGCAGAGACTTTATCGCAACAGGTTTTGGAATCCTACGGCACTTTTTTATATGCTTGCTTCATCTAGAACTGTTCACCCATTAAAACAGGGGTTCTTTTAGGACAAGGACTGTGCCATCTTCCTTCTGCATTTTCAGTACCTCTGGGACATAGTGTCCTAAGAAAAGAAGCAGTAAATGTTTCTTTAAATGTTAGTTCTTTTCACAGTTGCTTGCTTTTTCATTGTTTCCTTTTTTTTACTTGCCTCAAGTATGATCCCTAATCCATGCACTCAGAGTTTACCTTATAGAATTTGACTGAATTTTATTATGCTCTAGATGAATAAATACGCTGGTTGTTTTGTTAAAATGGAAATTTGCATTGTCCAGGGCTGGATCGAACTGTTGATTCTGAGCTTTGACCATATTTTAAGTTGATGTGCAATATTGTTTGTCCAAGAACTATATCGCAAAAAGTAAAATTGAAAATGTAGAAAAGGAATTAATGTTGAAATTTATATTCAGAGGGATTTCTTTTCAAAACAGAAGGATTTTCCAATAAGAAAACATGCATAAATAGAGGCTTTATCTAAATGCATTTATGAATTAATGAATTTATTATCCTTCAATCCAATCAGATTTGGGCTAGAAATCCAATTATTTGGGACTATGTATAGGGGATAGAGGTGACAATTAAAACAAATTAGAATTCATCCAATATGTTCTATGGACAGTAATAATTCTAGTGTTTGATTGGAAGTGTCACCCCAGCTCCTGGCATCCATTTTGGAATGCTGGGTAGTAAGTTCCATTTCAAGCCACCTCCTCTGGGAGTTGCTTCAGTCCAAACTCTACCTCTGAGAAAGCCTGCTAAATGATGACCCCTCCCCAGAGAGGGTCAAGACCACTCCCAAGGGCTATTTAAACTGCCCTCAGAGATTGAGCACATGGTTATTCTGGTTCACCTTTCCCTGTTTTCCCCGAGAGCCACCTGGCAGTGCTGGCATCCATTAAAACTGGGCCCTTTTCTAATTTGGATTGATTTGGATTATTGTGTCCATGGAAAGGTTTGTCAGGCTGAAAAACCGTAACAGTAAGGACATAAGCTGTTGGAAGGAGTTGCTTTTTCATCCCGGCAGCCTGGCTAGCTTAGACTCGAAATAACTACACAGTGACTATATTAATTAAATCACTGCTTGTCCCATTAGCTCTAGCTTCTTATTAATTACATATTAATTTAACTCATTTCTATTAATCTGTATATCACCACATGGCAGTGGCTTACCCACAAAGATTCGTCATGTCTGACTCTGGCAGCAGCTCCATTGCGTCTCTCTCTGCCCTCCTTTCTCCCAGCATTCAGTTCTGTCTTCCCTGCCTACCTAAATTCTGCCCTATCAATAGGCCAAGGCAGTTTCTTTATTCATTAATGGTAATCACAGCACACAGAGGGGACTCCCACATCAATAAGCAGCCAGGATATCCTGAAGCCTTAATTTCAATTTTATAAATATTTGCATATTAAACTTCAGTATGAGGCTTATAGTTTTACACATTCAGTTGCTTATGGTCTACACAGACATACACAGACAATATGTACACATGTGCATACATGTAGTAGATGAATTTCTTAGAAGGTCATTGAGATCTAATTAGAGGACCATGAACAAGTTTTGAAGAAAATATTCCCTATAATATTTCCAGTTTAGCATACAGGGGTTACTTATTGTCTCAAATTCTTGATAACACCAGAGTGAAAACTCATGAACCACAGTGCAGTCACAACGTATCTTAGCATCTTTCTATAGAAGCGATGTCTGACTGTGTGTTCCTGTATATCAGCATCTTTCTACAGAAGCAAATGTCTGACCGTACATTGATGTGTGGACCTTCTTTCCTTCCATGACTTGTTTATATTTTATCGACAAATCTAAGAGACAACACGGTAATGGTGGGGATGACAATGAAATCAGAGACATAGTTGAGATTTCTAAGTGTCTGCAAGAACTATGAGTTAGGTCATGTTTCTTAGCTCCTCCTGGACTCAATTTCTCCTCGAGAGGTTCTGTCATGTGTTGGCTCTACTTGAACCAACATCATGTATTGATTGACTTTTTCCATAAATGTCTTTGTGGACATTGATTCTCTATGGCAACTACTCAACTCTGTCATAGACAATGTACAAGCAAGCCAAGGTGACTGTATGTTGAACAAAATTTCTTTACATGTAGACACTGAATTAGATTTGTTCTGTGGGCCATAATTTCTCAAACTCACTCCTACAGTCTCTATGCACCTCCCTAACTGAGAAACTTTGTGATTTAAAATTAAGAAAGATCTGGTGAGATATTAATAGGTAATTCTGGGCTGAAGTACATTTGCTTTTGATAAAGAAACAGTGTAGTATCTCAGTGTAGCCTTTTCTTCAAAATTTTCAGGTACCAGGTCCAGACAGCAGCAGTGTCATTTTTGACATGAAGAGGGTCTTTAGAAGGTCCTGAAATGTGTTGGAAGTTACTTCTCTGTCGATACATGAGATCAAGGTGTCTCCTCAGAGGGAATTATTAGTATTTCCAGGTTCCCACTGAAGCCTTTCTAAGATTGTTCCCTAGTCAGGACAACTGAAAGCTCACAAGAGGAACAATGACTCCTGTTGATAGAACTGTAAATAATGGCCTCAGTGCAGCAGAGCTGCCCCACTGGGCCCCATACTGATTGCTATTCAATTGTAAATATCTCTTTTCTGCTGATGTACTGGAGGGCAGCTACTTGCTGCCATATATTATGCTAAATATTCCCCAGAATCCAACTGCGGGAGAGAACAAGGCAGGCAGCAAAAGCAACCTATTAACTTGCTGTACATCTATTTCTATTTCCTCATAACTCAAGGTGCTGAGACAGCCTACTCCTTCCCTTTGAAACACGTGGGTATTTTTATAGGTATATGTGTGTATATAAATGTATGTGTTTGCATATGAATGTATTGCTTTTTGATGTATTAGCAGTGCCTACCTGAAGATGAAAGAGATTGACTCTTACGATGTATTCTCCCCACACAGTTTCTTTACTGCTTTCATTTGGTCTTTTCATTCAGCTAGTTTGAGTCTTTCTCTCTAGAAGCTACTAAATAGCCGGGGAGATATTTCAGAGTTATCCATTAATAAATGTTTACATGTGCTCTGGCCGCTGTCCCTGAAACCCAGACTTAGGTTTAACTTAGTATTAACTATTTTCCTAAATCTGATCCTTTTGTTTGTCAGTTTCATGGACTGATTCTTTTGCATCCCTTGCCGACTTTGATTTTCAGGCTTGTGGAATGCCTCACAAGCTTTGGGAACTTTCCCTGGATGGTTGTGAAGTAGGGGAAAATAGTTGTCCAAAAAAATATAATTCACAGAGTTTGAGTTTCAAAGGTGTATTTAACATTTTCAAAGGTAACTTTTCCAATTTAAGATGCAGGCATAAGTCCCAGATTTGTATCCAGGGTGGCCAGAGCCAGTCAAGTGCCACCCAGATACAAGTTTCCTTTATCTCTTCCCCGTATTTCTCTCCAGTTGTAAACTCTTTGAGCCAGGAAAAGGTATGTGCTTCCTCCCAGACTTCTAGACCTTGGGTTTTGGAACACATGATTTTCAGAGGTGCTGAGGTTGGGGGGATTTGTTAACATTATCACTTTTTGATGTAATATTTTTGGGAGGATGTGAATAACCATTTACTCATAGGAAAAAAAATGACTGAAAAAGTAATATTGTCTCCTGTGGCTTGACCTGAAGCTAGGGGACTAAGCATGCCTAAATCCCCGGATTTTCTCATCCTAAGAATAGCAGTCGTTTGACTACTGCCCAACTTTGCTGAGGTGCCAGCAGACCTCATGCCCCTGTGAATGTAGCAACTGATAAGTTCACGAGTCTCCAGGGCTATGAGGACTGGTTTCTAGTCACCTGACTGCTGAAATATCTTGGACTAGACTTCGCTTCTTTTCTATATGACCTTATAAAGTTCCTTATTTTATGTAATTTTACTATGTTAAACTTAAAACCTTCTTTTTTAATTGGACAATAAGGGGGAATGTAGAATATTCCTTTACACCATGTGAATATATGTTGCTGTGGTTGGTTTAGTAAAGGATCTGCCTGGCCAATAGCTGAACAGAATAAACTTAAGGCAGAAAGCAAAACTGAGAATGCTGGGAGTAAGAAGGGAGAAGCTGGAGGGTCCTCATCAGATACAGAGAGAAGCAAGATGGGCATGCTGTTCTGAGAAAAGGTACCAAACCACATGATAAAGCATGGATGAAAAATATGGGTTAATCTAAATGTAAGAGTTAGCTAGTAAGTAACAAGGCTGAGCTATCGCCCAAGCATTTGTGTGGTTACTTGGGACTGGTGACCAGGAAAGAAACATCTTCCTACAGTTTCTTCCACTGCCCACCCACCCCCACCCCGTTACTTCTGAGTATGGAAATGAAGCATCCTTGGTGTTTTTTTCTCCAACCAATAACATATGTCCCCATGGGTCCAACTGGGCATTCTTCCTGGGGTATAACTGTCTGCTGCCCCCTCCTAATAAATGAGCTGTTCTCCAATATGTTCTATAATGTGTTCTTTCCTGTCATATTCACCACTCAGCATCCACTTTTGGCCCCACATGTTTGGCCCTGTCCCCCCACCTCCCAGGTTGAGCTATTGCACAAAGTTTTACCATACTGAGACAAAATGGGACTCAAGTATGGCAGTCACCAAAGACCAACTTGGTGAACTAATGGCTTTATTGGAGTTGCCTGTAAGAATAAACATTGGAAGTTACTTACATGAGCAAGGAAGACCCACAGTTACTCATGCACAACATGCTTCTCTTTAGTTGTACAATTGTAGAGAGCTTCAATTGTGGTCCACTGGGAGCCTATATTCTCTTAGCTCCTTGCTCTCTCTCTCTTTTCTTTTTCTCCTTCCTTTTTCCCTCTTAGACAACAGGCTTAGGATTTGGACTACAATGACAAGTCTCTTTTGTTTCAATGCAATTGTCTAAACTTTTTCAATGAATGAGACATTGCTTTGGAAGACATAGGTGTACACTGTATAAATGCAGACTCAGCTAAATGTTATGTTCTTACGTGCCCTGAAGTCTTCTTTTGATACATTTGTTTAGTATTTTCTCACCAAAAATCAAGCTAGGCAGAAAGCAAATGAATAAACATAACCCCAAATTCCCTCATAGTTGTCACAGGTGATCCTTTCAGAGGAGTGGACCTGCAGAGAGGAGAACAGATTGTCTCTTCTTGCCTTCAAGGCCAAGCTCTGTAAATGGCTCAGCTACATAACTTTGGTTAAATTGCTTTAACTCTCTGGGACTCCTTGACTTGTTTGGAATTTCTGGTGGAATATGTTGGCTGAAAATAACAGAAAAATAGAGCAAGAGCAGCCTTATCAAATAGAAGCTTATTCTTTCCTACAATGAATCCAACCATCAGAATCCTCCTGGCTGAATAATTACTCCTCATGACTCAGCAATTTTCCCGGTTTCCCTTTATTGTTGTAATACTCGAGCTGTATCTCCAGGGTGTGTTTAGGCAAGGAAGGGAAGTGTTAGAACATCAGTGCCTGTGTCTACCTATATCACCAGTCAATAGACAAAAGGGAGAGAGAAAGAAAGAGAAAACCTATTAAAGGAATTTCCCTAACAATATCCATTTCTTTAACAGAACTCTTCTTGATTCCAATCATAAGGGAATCTCCGAATTGGGAGAAAGAATTTACTGTGAAGTATCGCTGTTATATATGTAGGACTATAGGCTGTATGTGTGCTCTACCCCAGATATTCTATGCACAAGCTAGGAAACAAACTGAAGAAAACATCACACATTCCTCATGTAACACTGTAGTCTCTGTTAACTTTCACCGACAGCAGCATACCTCTGCCGCCAAAGCACTTATGCCATCACCTGTCACCAGGTGCCTTTCTGCCATAGGACACGTGCATCCCTTAAAATTGTTCATCAGGCACAGATATCTCTCTCTCTCTCCTCCCTCCTCTGTTTGTCTCTTATGTCCTTTCTTGACTCTTTGCCCTCTCTTGCTGTTCTTGGTTCTCTCTGGCTTCTCGTCTTCCTCTTGTATCTCTGTCTGTCTTCCTGCCTCAGCCTCTCTCATATTCCCACTCTGACATGGCCTTTCACTCTTTCACATCCCTCCTCCCTGCTCCTCCAAATAAACCTTTTGCACTAAGCTGTTGAAGTTGTTGTAATAATTCTGCACAAGAGGGACCTTGGCAACTGGTAAGTCCAAATCACAGCAGGTAAGAGGCCATGGTGAGTGAGAGACAAATACGTCATACAGACAGAGCGTAAGTGGGGAGTTTTATTGAGATAAGGAGAGTGGGATAAGGAAAAGGAGAGAGAAAGAGAGAGAGAGAGAGAGAGAGAGAGAGAGAGAGAGAGAGAGAAAGCAATGCAGAGAGAGAAAGGGGAACAAGGAAGAAAAGAGAGAAGTAGGTGGAGTTTTGTCTTTTAAAGAGACAGGCTACTGCCTGCCCTGCTAGCAGGCATGATGCAAGGTATGACAGGTATGACATACTCTGTCAGGTCCTCTAGGGGCAGGGCCAGTTTTGTCTGGATGCTAACAGGTGTCCTATTTGCTCAGTGGCATACCTAGGCAGAACCCACTAAAAAGTACCCACTTCACCTTCATTTTTTATCCTTTCAGTATCATCCCAAAGATGCAGAGATAGCCAATATCCAAAATACAACATTGTTTCGTTTCTCTAGGGATGGGGCAGGGTACCTACTCAAGAGAAAATACTCTCAAAAGCACATATCGTTATGATATAATTAAGATTTCTTTGGTTTTACATTTTAGGAAATCAAGAAGGAAAAGAAATCTTTACTTTTAAATTCCATTTCCAACTTCACTCACTTTGTATGGCCACAAAACCTAATTCTACTTACCACAACCAGAAAAATTATAATTTTACTGAAAGTGAATTAAAAGGAAGTAGGAAGGAGAGGGATAGCTGAAGAAGGAAAGTTTCACAGCTAAATGTTGGTGGGGGCGGGTGGTAAGAAATGAGAGTTGTGAGGTCATGAAGGAAAGCAGTCATATCACCCACATGTGGAAGTTCTATTATCACAAACAAAAGCACACAATAAAGCAAAATGAGCTATGCCTATTGGGAAAACGTGACTCTGTTGGATTCTGTAGCAGGCATCTCTGGGCCAATATTCCATATGAAAGAAGTTCTACCCATTGAAGGCACTTCCTTTTGAGGTAAGCTGTTATTTTAATGAAGGAAGTCGGTTTGTACTAATTTTTTCCTTTTTTTTGTGTGTGTGTTTAGGATTATTACAAAGAATTCCCAAGATCTACAAGGCAATATATCATCTCCTGACCTGAAAATATCCAAAAAGGACTGTGGAGAAAACATACATGTGTGATTTCCTCCAACACAGGTAAAAGATAATGTCCACTGAGAAGTACTTATCCCTTCCAGTCTACATTTGCTTAATATTTTATGCATTCCTGGGTGTTTGAGGGTCTCTCCTAGTTTAAAAATAGTTGATAATATTAATTTAGAATATATGGGTTTGCTCAGAAGTTATCATAATTTGCCCTACTTAATATGTACTATCTGGATAAATAACTAATTTTTCTCTTTTTGGACATTGAACTGTGTGATGTGGGATGTCCTTCTGTATATGTGTTGTTTTAATTGGTTGATGAATAAAGCTGTTTCTGCCAATGGCTTAGCAGAGTAATGTGAAGTGGGTAATCTAAACAGAGGTAAAGAGAAAGAGTAGGCAGAGTCAATGAGACACCATGTAGTCGCCAGAGGAGTTAGACACTGGAACCTTACCAGTAGGTTACAGCCTCATGGTGATACACAGTTTAATAGAAATAGGTTAATTTAAGATGTAAGAGCTAGCTAGGAATATGCCTGAGTCATTAGCCAAGCAGTGTTATAATTAATACAGTTTCTGTGTGATTATTTGGGTCTGGGCAGCCAGGAAACAAACAAGCAGTCTCCATTTTCAACTGTGGGTATGTAAACAAATGGTAAATTAAGTATTTCAGAAATTATTAATGTGATCAAAAATATTCTTTTTCTATCTTTTAAGCTTATAACAGAATTGCAGAACCTAAGAGATAAGTAACAAGTGGACACCTACTACATACCTCTACCACAATTCAGATTAGTCTTTGGTGATATTGCCTGGTCCTGTAAAACCTAGTCAAGATGACATAGAGATGTACTGATCACAAGTAGTTTAGTTTGCAGACTAATAGTAAACTTTCAGCAGCCCTAAGCTCCAGGTTACCTGGTTCTGATGGGCACTTCCTGCATGTGGGGCTCCAGACTAGGCTCCTTGGCCACCTCCTGGGTCTTGCAGAACAAGGACAACTGACACAAACATGGAGGTCATGCTACTTGCTGTAGGGCAACACTAATTCATTCTTTCCTCGAGCCTAAAACCTTAGGAGATCTTTCAGACTCCATGAGCTGTATTCGTTGTTAGCTCAGTAATGGAATAATCTTTCAGACCTTCCAAAGTTCCACAACACTGGCTTTTCTCTCCTACCATGTATGCTGTTCCTCAGCAACAGACTTTACAATAAATAGGCTTAAGATGTCAGGATTAAACATTGGCTTTATTCCACCTTACCCATGTGACAGTCTCAGAAATACAGGCACTGACAGTGCTAGCATTCGTCCTTATTACTGAAAATAGTTATTTCTTTATTACTTGGTGTTATCCCTGTTTTACATATCTTACCCTTTGTTAAGTTTATTATTTTCTGATGATGGTACTATGTTTACATTATCAGATCACATGATCACTATATTATCTCCTTTAATGCTCAGTCAGTCTTAGTTCTGTAAGTAGCTATGAATCTAATACTCTCGGTGCATTCTTCCCTTTGCACAGGTCCAGTCATTTTGACTGCGTCCAAAGGTTTTTGGGAGAATAAGGCAGTGTTTTATGAATCTATGCATTCTGGTAATAGAGTGTTTCTTATTCTAGAAGAAAAATTATATTTGTTTTAGAAATCTGTCTCTTGCTTTCTGTTTTTCTATATCTAGATTGTCATTCAATATTCTTTTGATAGCATTGTCAGAATAACTGGTGATAGCCCAGCTTTCTATTTCTTTTAAGTCACAGTGTTTTGGCCTAAATGACAAAAATGGTTTTCTTCTTAAATGTCCAGGAATTTTCATTAGGATACTTCTTGATGATAGTTGGTAGCTCTAGATAAAATACATGCTCATTCAATGTTCTAAATATTATTTTTTCCGTTACATTGCTTTGAATTACAGTTTTAAGTACATGATAACTACTTGCTTTATTTTCCTCTTAAAACCCTATGAGTTTTATATTATATCTTGTTGATGATTTTTAATAATAATCCATTAATTTATGCTGGAGAGCTGGCTCAGCATCAAGAATATTCATGCTGCTCTCTCAGAAGTTAAAAGTTTGGTTCCCCACACATACCAAGTGTATAAAAATATTCCTGTAACTTCCACCAGGGATTCAACACCTCCTTCTAGTCTTGACAGGTACTACATTCTCTCTGTCTCTGTCCTGTCTCTCATACACATGCGTGCGCGCGCACACACACACACACACACACACACACACACACACACATACACACACAGATGTACAAAATAAAATAGATCAGTTTCAGGAGGTTCCATGTATTAATTGTTTCTCTCAGTACATGTGCTGCTGAGGTTATATTTAGGAAGTGGTTCCCAGTGCCAATG
>JAQHUG010000004.1:17494072-17517764 GCA_028555095.1 Dicrostonyx torquatus
ATATTCCATATCTAAAATTCCCTTGGTTTGTGTTTTCTTTGTTGCCTCTATTTCAGTCTTCAAGTCTTAAACTGGTTTCTTCACCTGTTTGTTTTTTCTTGGTTTTCTTTGAGGGAATTATTAATTTTTTCTAGTTTTTTGTTTATCTTTTCCTCCATTTCTTTAAGGAAGATTTTAAATTTTTTTCTTTAAAGGTCTCCATCATTTTCATAAAATTACATTTAAAATCATTTTCTTCTGCTTCTTCTGGGTTAGGATGATTAAGTCTTTCCTGTTATGTGACCACTGGGTTCTGATGCCACCTTGTTGATTTTTAGGTTGTTGGATGAATTCTTGCATTGTCACCTACCCATCTCTTTCTTCAAATGGGACCAGCAGTGTCTTTACATCTTGGCCCAATCCTTACAGTGGCTGTCTGAGTGTTTGGGTATTTTTCTCGGTCTGAATATATATTGTCAATTTCTGTGTCTCAAGAAGTCTCTGAGGTCTCTCTCAGCCTTCTTTCTTAGTCTTCTCTCCTGGTTTCTTCTCTTGGTCCTCCCTCTTGGTCCCCTCAGTGTTGCAGCAAATTCTTGGTCCCCTCAGTATTGCAGCAAGCTCTTAGTCCCCTCAGTATTGTAGCAATCTGTGTTTCAAAGTTTCACCGAGGTTGCAGGAGGATAGGTGAGTTTGGGGGCAGGATGAGGCTAAGAATTTGCAGGGTCTGGTGGATGGGTTTGGGTAATAGGGAAGCTTACCTTCAGGGAACTCTCCTGCAGACTGGCTAGAAAAGCCAAGAGTGTTGGACAATGAGTCCAGGGTTTTGTCCCACTGTGAAGGTCCTGGAAAGTGGGGTGTCCTGCAGCGTGGCTGTTCACTCACCTCTTAAGTTCCCTCATTATTGGAGCAAGCTGTGTTTCAGAGTTCCACCAAGGTTGCAGGAGGATAAGCAAGATTGGGGGTGGGGCTAACAGCTTGGAGGGTCTTGTGGATGGGGTTGTGTAATTGGGGGAGCCTACCTGCAGGAAACCTTTCTGCTGGCTGGCTAGAAAAGCCAAAGGAGTTGGAGGAGGGACCTGGAGTTTTGTTCTACTGTGGAGGTCCTAGAGAATGGGGTGTCCTGCCTCATGGCTGTCCACTTACCTCTTAAGTCCCCTTCTGATATAAGCATTTTTTAACACCTCCAGGTTTCTTGTTTTTGTTTTGTTTTGTTTGTTTCAAGATAGTACTTCATATTCTTTACCCTGTGCCTAAACTGCTATTTGGAAACTTTGAGTCTGGAAAAGTGCTCCATTCAGTGTTGCATAAGTCACCACTGTGCATATACAGCCACTTCTTTTTCCTGCTTTCCCCAATAGTCTTCTGAATGAACTGTACAGAAAAGAAGCTCATTAATTGAGTACAGCAGCACGTATATGTCATCCAAGTACTTGGAAACCTGACATAGAAGGATCCTAATTTAAAAAGCCAGCCGGGGATACATAGAAAGATTCAACCTGGAAGAAAAGAAAGAACAAACAAATGAAAGAAAAAAAAACAAAGGAAAGAAAGAATGAAAGAAAGAGAATTTGCCAATAACTGGTCAAATGCTTGTGATTCCTGAGACTCAGTTTGACAAAGGGAAATTCAGTCTAGAGACATTGATGTCAGAATTAGGCATCAGATGAGAGAGAAACAGAAAAGTAGTCAAAGGTTTTATGCAGCAATGTCCTCTGAGTTGAAACACTGTCCTAGAGGAAGGATCCTTAAAACTCAAGAAATGAATAAACCTCATAAGTCTCATCTACATAAACAACTCACAAGTCTCAGGAGTTTCTTGAAATTTACAAGGTTTAAAGATCTCAGTGTTATCTAAGCAATAACAACTACTGGGGAAAAGAGACTGGTAAGCCAAACTTGGGCCCATGCAGGGACGTCCAGGGACGTACCTTTTATGAGTCATCACTCTATCTAAAATTTGGGGTAATAGAGCCTTTGAGTCATCCATGCCCTTGCAAGTAACCTTAACAAAATCATTGGTTTACTGAGCTAGACTTAGGTAGAATAGTTATTTTGGTCTGTTATGGATCCCCTATTTGGTGAATAAACATTTGTTGATGCCTTATCAGAAAAGCATTTAGAACAAAGCAGCATGAGTACTTCTGTGTGCCAAGAAAAGTCCTAAGGTGGTCCTAATGTTCCTAACACAGTCAGTCCTCGGAGTAAAGCTTTGGAGTATGAACCAGAGAGAGGGTACTTTAGCCTATTTATAAAGAGTTGCAAAGGCAATTACCTGGGTTTAAATTCTGACTCTTACTACTCATGAGACTTTGAGAAAGTTCTTTAACTTCTCAGTGTCTTGGCATCTTCATTTACAAAATAAAGGTAATTATACTTACGCTGTATGGTTCTCCCAAGAATTACTATGTTAATTTATATAGCTCTTTGAAAATAGAAGCTAGTATATATTAAAATTCCATAAAGAATGAGCCATTATTATTAGAAAATTTATGCAATCTCACCTGCTTACCTTGGCCATGGCTATGGTGTATTTTCACCAAGGACAGTGCAGCCTGTGTATAGTATTTTATAACCTTGCGTCTAACCTGTATCCTTGGGGGTCACTGCCAGCTGCCTTCCGATGTATTTGAGGAGCCCAGGGCCCTCCCTATCCCACATCTGTCCTCCCCTTATGCATCAATAGTACCAATAGCATGCTTCATTCTGTTCAGGGGCAAACTTTAGCATATGCTTCAAAGGCATTTCAACCTTTTGCATATTATTATCATAAACTCTCAAATCCCTTCTGTTACTTGAAGCAAATTGGGAGCTAATTAAACGGAATATCTCTATAGAAAAAAATGTTTGGGCTTTTCAGAATGGGGCAGGCTTTATTTTCTAACTCTTTGCAAAGAATTCCCCAGGCCCTATTTAGTACTCATTCATTTACTTATTAGCTCAGAAACCTACCCATGAAAGAGCTCATGAGTAGGTAAACATACAGTGAAATAAGTGTGTTTTCTTTGAACTAAGAGATTTTATCCTTCCAGGTGTTCTTAGGCAATACAGCAGAGGTAGTGGAAGGTTGACTGCATTTCATGAGATCCTTGAATCCATGAGTTGTTAGCAATCTGTTCAGCCACCATATGACTGTGTGTTAAAATATCTAGTTCTTACCTCTAAGTTCATTGAAATTACGGGCCAGGCTCTCGACATTCTCCTTTTAGGTTGTTTGAACAAATCCTTTCACTGATAAAGCACATGATTTGCTTGTCAGTTGACAGGGGAGGAAGAATGACTTTTTGCTCAGCACTGCATTTTCTGCAATGAACAAAATCCTTAGCATATGGAAGAGCTGCAGTACATACTTTGTAGTTAAAATCAGACTAGAAGGACGGGCCTGGAGGCTCCTACTGCTCTGTGTGCACATGAGCAGCAATGTCAATATCTCTTGTCATGGAGCAAGGAGACACAATTTTAATAGGACTGTGAAGTGCTTGGAACTTGATCAGGGAAATATCCCAGACTGTAGATAAGAGAGCTTTCAATATTGTGGTATGTACAGACAGAACTTTAGGAGGTGTTTAGGTCATGAAGATGGACTCTTCCATGGATGATGTTATCACCTTTATAAGATATTGTGGAGAGCTCACATTTTTAGGTCATGCAAGGAGCATATGACCAAACCAGAATCTCTGAATGTGGCTGCCAAGGGGGGCTGACTGAGAAGCCAATGATAATGGCACGGGGACCTATGTCTTCTGCATGTATTGGCTTTTTGGGAACCTAGTCTATATGGATGCACGGATGCACGCCTTCTTAGGCCAGGATGGAGGGGGAAGGGCCTTGGGCTTCCCACAGGGCAGGATACCCTGCCCCCTCTTTGGGAAGCAGGGGGAGGGAGGAAGGGTGTTGGGGTAGCGGGAGGGACTGGGACAAGGGGAGAAAGTGTAATTTTAAATTCTATTAAAAAGAAAAAGAAAAAAGAATTCATCGAGAGTCCAGTACCCAAACGTTCTTCAGAAACAATCATGTTTACACCTTAATCTCAGGGGCCTGACTTCTGTAGCTCATAAATCACCCAGTACTTTGTTATAATTGAGGAAGCAGACTAGGACAGAAGTGGGAAAGGAGAAAATAATTGTAATGCATTGTGGCAAATTGTATGAAGGTTTCTTTGATCTGATGATTCCTGAGCTGATCCTTCATGAATGAGCAGAAACGAAATGCAAGTATTGGATACTTAGGGAGCTTATTGTCAGGAATGATCATAGAGAAGAAAGGTCAAAAGACTAGAGACTGTCAAGTCAGCTGGAGGGAGTGGAGACCTTTTGTGGCGGTAGCAGGCAAAATGCAGAGGAGAGTTACGAACAAGACTGCAGTAAAGTAAATGTTCTTCCTGGTGAGAGATCTGTGAATCTACCAGAGGGTGACCCGTGGGATTATCTGGATCTAAATTGTGCTTAGAAAGCTATTTTGCCATTAGATTAGGAAATGCATGAGTGAGGAGATTCACGGCCACAGTGCATTCAGGGAGGAAGAGTAATTTCGTCTGAGAAAGCAAGAGAGACCTTAGGGGTATTGAGGACATGAGATCAATACCTGAAAGAGGAGATAAAGAACCAGAAATTGCATGCAAAATATTATACACAGTTTTCAAGGAGGAGAGAAGAAGGATTCTCAGGTTCTTATGAATCTCTGATGCTCTGAGAGGGTTACAGATCCCATGCTTGCCTAATTTAATTCAATTCATCTCCTTTGTTGGAATGTATTTTGAAGTTTCAAACTCCTGGTCACAGAATGCATGTCTAGGGCAGGAGGGAGTTTAAGGCTCAAGATTTCAATTTTGTTATCCCCCAATATTAATAAAGTTCAGTGAAGATAACATTTATTAATCCCAAAGTTATCTGCATCCTGTATGCAACACTGGAAGGGAAGATGTATCCAATTACTCACTTAGGTAAGATTACGGATAGGGATACTACCAAACCAAACACCACTCTTATTTCCAAGCTATTTTACCATCCTTTAAAGGGTCTTGGTTTCATTCAACTAAGACCATGAATTAAAGTTCAGATGAGTAATTGCTTTGTCCTCAAGGAAGATCCCAAAACATCATTGGCAGAAGTTTTGTCTTTCCTGAAAATATTGACGAAGAAGAGGACACAGACACCTTTTTTGATGTTCTTTGGTAGGATCCAATACCCTCCAGCTTAGGGAGTTATCCCACAACTCTCATGGCATGCTTATATCTACATGAAGTTAACTCCAACCGGCATGGTATGCCTTTAATATTTATCTTCGTCCTTTCTAACTTGCTATAGGTACTTAAAATTTAGAATGAAAGTTGGTTTTAATATTTTCTTAATTCTACTGGCTGGGAGGATTGCTTGCTTAGTTCCTTAAAGCTCATCAAAAACTTGGTTGCCACTTATTTTAGTATTTGCTTTTGATTAATTATATTTACAACACTAGAAAGATGTGTTATATTAAAAAATATTTGCATATGTGTCTTGACTTACAAGCTTTGTTTTTCAGTTCAGTGTTTACATTTGTGTGTGAATGTGTGTTTGTGTGTGTGTGTGTGTGTGTGTGTGAGAGAGAGAGAGAGAGAGAGAGAGAGAGAGAGAGAGAGAAAGAGAGAAGTCTTCACTCTTCAATGCAGCTACCTCAAACTCATTATTTACCCTAAACTGTTGAGAGACAAGTCTCTTCTCTCAACCTCCAGGTTATAGAGTTTACAGATGTGGGCCACCAAACTCTAGTATTTTTAATGTACTTTTGGTTATTGGTTCTGTGTTTAAACTAGTTCATTTGAACTACTAAATGGATGTGTTTTTCTTTCCTATAGTAATTACAGGTATATTTATAATTATAGATCTATTTTTGTCTACAAGCAAAAATTTGATCCATGATTTTATGCTCAGATAGAAATTTTATTACATTTGCTCATTTACTTAATTACCTGTTTTTATTTGTGTGTGCATATATGTATGTGTGTGTTTGTGCACATGAGTACACATAAGCCATGGAGGACACCCTGCTATAGTCAGTTCTCCTTCCATCATGTGAATCCCAAGGATAAACTTCAGATGATGAGGTTTGGATGATTTGCCTGCTAAACCATCTTAGTGACCCTCAGGCAGAAATTATTGTGTGGGCCTATTGTGTGCATAACCTTGTAATGCACAAAGATCAAATCTTGTTTCTGTAGCTATGCATGTGCAGCACCAAGAACAGAGTTTCAAATATAAAAAAAAATGCATGGCAGAGCCAGTGCTTATTTAGATAATGATATGTTGGCACAAGTGGATGGTCTATTTACTGCTATGGTGAGACAGATTTATATATTTCTGCATCCTAAAAGCCATTATAGAATTGATAAAAAGAGAACACAACACACATGCAAAATAGCACCACTAACTTGTTAACTCCTTGGGCTGGAAAACAATGTCACCTTGGAGAAGAGATTATATTTGAGTCGAAACTAGCAGAAAGACAAATTGGGAGCGATGTACATATGGTGCATTGGGCATCAAGCTAGATCTGTAGTTCTTACCCAGGTATGATACGAGTGTAGGATAGGGAGCAGTTTTCCAGTTTGAGCTTAGAAGTGGTGGGCTGTAAGGAAAGTAAACAGAAAATTCTGATTTCAATTAATATGTGCCATGCAAGAACAGGTTGATATTAAAGTAGCTCTTGACAACCCACATGGACGACCCCAGCTAAGACCCTAAGCAATAGAGGAGAGGGTGTCTGAACTGACCTCACCCTGTAGTCAGACTGATGATTATCTTAAATATCACTATAGAACCTTCGTCCAACAACAGATGGGAACAGAGGCAATGACCCACATCAGAGCACTGGACTGAACTCCCAAGATCCAGTTGAAGAGTGGAAGGAGTGAGAGTATGAGCAAGGAATTCAAGACCATGAGGGGGTCATCCACTGTGACAGTTTGCTTGAGCTAATGGGAGCTCACTAACTCCAGCTGGACTGGGAATGAACGAGCATGGGAACAAACAAGCCCCTCGAAGAGGGTTGACATCTGGGCGGACTGAGGGGCCACTGATAGTGACACTGGGATGTGTCTCTACTGCATGTACCAGACTCATGGAATCCTATTCCCTTTGGTTGTAAACCTTGCTCAACATAGATGTAGTAAGGAGGGCCTTGGACTTTCCACAGGGTGGGGTGCATGGCACTCTCTTAGGGTTAAAGGGGTGGGGAGGAGGGTCTGTGGAGGGAGAGGGAGGGGACTGGGAGGAGAGAAGAGAGTGAGAATTTGGATTGGTATTTTTTTAAGTAATAAAAAAAAAGAAAGAAAACATCATGCCACCATAATAAAAACATAATGTAGGAAGGTTTGAGTCAAAGTAAAAAGAAATAGTAAAAATAAATAAATAAAGTAGCTCTTGTCACTTTTCTGCTTAAACAAATTTATTAAATGAAGCCAAAGATCATAAAGTATTCTGGAAGTTGAAGTGAATTGACCACTCAAGCCTGTCTGGCCTTCTCTGTGACTGCCTTCCTTCTCCAGTACTGAAAAACCACTCCTTCCTGTTCTCTCTTAACTCTACCAGACCAAACTAGGGCTTTCAGTCCTGTATCCGATATAAAATTACCTCCTCCTTCCCTCAGGTGCTTCATACCTCCCTCTCCTCTTCAGTGTTCTCTGTCCTATTTAATGGCACGCTAACCCACCCAAGCATCTCAGCATTCCTTTATCTCTGCTTCCCTTGTCCTCCATCCTCAGCATTGTCTACAATATCATATGTTTCCAATACTTTTACTATTCTATGTTCACTAGAATGTTCTCAGTACACACGAGCTCTTTATGTGTGTGTCTGTAGCACATCTCAGGAACCTAGGAATAAGCTAGTTTTAAAAGAAAAAAATACTTAGAAGTAAAGTAATCTCAAAGGATTTGCAAGAGTACTAGAGATGGAATTTAAACCTTGGTAGCCTGCATCGTCTGCAGTCCTAACCAGTGTGCCTTATTTATTTTTCTAGAATATCAAAGACAAAGGCATCCAGTGGGGTGGAGAAGGGATATGTCTTTGATTTGATTCTGACTTTACTGGCATGCTGACTCTATGATGCTAACCTCTGAGATAAGCTTTATTTTTCACAGTAAATGCCCAAGTGTTAGTAACTCTGTTTCCCCCTGTAAAACAGACCCATCTACTCATTAAAAGGAAGCAATGCTAAACTAACTTTAACTAAATTTTCTACTTTTAAATGTTTTGTGATAAACAATTAAAACTTTCTCTTTCCTCATTTTGCCTCCTCTCTCATTCTCAACATTTTAGATAGAGTTCTGTGTACACATACACTATTCATGGCAGAATATTATACTTTTACAAATATTTGACTCAAACTCATATGCTTTCCCTGAATGTCATCAAACCCATTTCCTAATTTATAATTTTCCTTATTTCCATGATTGTAATGTATATGCATAAAAATAAACCACTTTTCCATATGAAGAGTATAGTTGTCATGTAATAATTGTTTTTCCCATTTAACAGTTATAGTTTCCCTTGTTGGGGCTCTTAAAAGCTTTCAATTTTAGCTCTTTCTCTGGCTCAATTACTTATATCAGAAGATATGTACTGCAGTAGTTTATTGATAATTCTGATGAGAATCAAATATCCAAATCCCCCCTAGTAAACTTAGTGCACACATTCTCATCAATGCATCCAGAAATGTTTACTAGAAACACTGTTCTGTATGGTGGATTCTAAAGCTCATCTTATAAAATCTGGAATTTTATACAATTTAAAATACTAACCTTCCCAATTTCTTCTCCCTTATACCTTGAAAAATCAAACTTCTTTCTGCTCCTATGAGTTCGACTATGCTAGATTTTTAAAAACGATGAATTACAGAAAAAAAAACCTGATAATATTCCCAAACACATTACTGTAATAGCACATTGTTTTGAAGATCTTGGTGACTTGCATAATCAAAGAGCCACCTGAACACAGGTGCAGCAACTACTGACAGAAATAAATTCAGTGCAGTTGGGGGGATGCCTTATACAATCCTGGCACTGAAGCAGTTTTAATTATGTGTCTCTTGTATGTGTCTGAGAAGCAAATTAAAACCTTAAGGGTATAATTGGGGATGGGAATAAGGAGATAGGAGAGAGCAAAGGACAGAAAATGGGTTAACCAAAACTAAGAATATTTGAAAATTTCAATTAATTTCTACTAATCTAATTAAAATATGTATTAATAATGTGAGTTTGAACAGATTACCCTGTATGAGCAGACAATACTGCTCCCTGAATACATGGTTCATTAAATGGAAATATCTGGGCTAGGCATGGGACACTTCTTTATAAATAATATAAATTATTGGTCAGGGAGGACAGTAAAAGAACTCAAACATTGTCACTGCTCTGGGCTGCCCACTGTAATGAGATGGCAAAATTGAATGGTTTTTCCAGCAATGGGATCCTACCACAGAGAAATCAATCTCAAATGACTAGGAAACATTCCCTATGGTTAGTCTGCAGAGTGCCATAAAAAGCTATACAGGCTGATCTGAACGAATAAACATCAATAGTCTTATCCAAAACTGGATACTGCATGGAATAAGCTCTAGTTGGCAAGATGTACCCACTTGTACAGCAGTGGCATGATAATAATGAAGGTAACACATCACTTTCATCTGGGACATGAGGTCCCAGAATAATTTCATTCCTAGTAGTGTGAACTTGGTCAAAAGCTTATGACTGGAATTATCATAGGCCTTAACAAGAACTTACTGTTGCCTTTATGTGAAATAGTGAGGCTGTCAAACTTTCTCCTAAATATTATTTTTATGCTTAGATAAACAGATCTATACAGCTCTCAACTTTGGTGACAAAACCTCTTTGGGCTATAGATAAAGGTTACTCAGAGACTAAGTAACTGTAAATGTTGAGCTGTGGGTGAATCACCTACAACCCTCCCCATCCAAGGCTTAGGAAACATCATGGAACTGTGGGCAGAGAGAAGAGCTGGCAGGTGAGGAGCAGAGCTACATACAAAATGCTGACTTCAGTACCTGACACGACTATTTCTCATGTCAAGTCACAGCTCCTGCTCTTCCTTGGTTACTTGTCCAAGAATCTGCACAATATTAAGCAGGTTGAAATCCCAACACATATGGTAGAAGAGATATTGACGGTGAATGGTTTGCTAAGAGACGGAAAGACCTCTTCTTTAGGTCCAAGGCTACTCAGAGGTTGCTCATGCTTCAGTGGATTTTCCCCAAACTCTATGGATATGGGTAACAGTAATTAAATTCAAGAGTTTGGCAATAACAATAACAAAGAATTTGGAGTATATGAAATTGAAAGAGAGGATAATAGGGCTCATTGAGTCTAAATCACAATGTATGATTATTATCAAAGTACATTGTATAAATGTGCAAAATTTTCAATGAATAAATTTAAAATAATATAGAAACAAACCCTCTCACAATAAATAGGTAATGCAAATGAACCTGGATTATAGAAACTCTTTGCTGTGCAAAAATATGACTAATTGATCTCTAAGCATGTATGCATGTATTAGTGGAGATTTTGCCTGTGTGCAGTAGAACAGATATGAACCACATTTGAAGCTGTATTTTATAATCTACCCACCACTACTTATATGTGTGAAAGTATGTACATACAAGAGTGCATTTCTGGGCTCCTGTTGAAACCTTGTGCTAATTTCATTCCATTCACCTTTCCTTTATCTCAGCCACTGTTCACACTGCTGCTGCCCAAAATTAGTTCTTGAGAGCCATGCTTGGTTCATACCACTTCTGGGATGATAGTCTTTGTTTGATACATATTTTCTTAGTAGGAAGACCACCCTCTTCAGGCCAATCAAAGTTATTTAGGATGATAAGACTTACCTTTTACTTATCTATAATTTTTCTAGTTCTTAATCATCATGTACTCCTCTGATATGTCCTACCTTGTCACACCTTTATGCTTTTGGCTCTTGCTGAAACTTTCTCCTTTGACTCTGTTTAGTCAAATTATTCCCAGATTTTTATACCCAACTACAGTATTTCTACACCTAGGAAGGCTTCATGGCTAAATATCCAGCTCTGATCAATGCTAGTAATGAGATCAGCATAGGCTCATTTCCTATAGAAATCATACTCACCGTGTGTTTACATCAACATGACTTTAATCAAACTAATAACATATTGTTACTTATCCAAGAAGAATTTGGTAATAAAGAATAGTTATCATTAGTAAATTCTTATATTCCAAAAGTATACTTATATTTTTCTCTCATATAATAGTTTTGGAGTAGAGAAGTATGAGATTCTACTATATGAACATATCGTGCAATTGTCAAAAGTATCTATTCATTTTTGCATTTGTTGTATCTGTCATCTCCAAGGCTCACAAAAGTCTGTGAACTCATTTAGCATCATTCAATAACATTAGGTGATGTCTGATGACTGTGCAATGCCTTTGTGATATGCTTGCCATGCCATTGTAACCTGTAAGGCTCAGGTTAAAGAGTTTACAAACTATCTATATAGACCTGATTATATTTGGGGTCTTGTGCTCAAATCTACACATCTCTATATACTGTAAGACACTTAAAAAAAAGATAAGCATGTTAGAAGTGTCCAAATCCTAGCGACAGAGAGAGAAGATGATTACAGGAAAGGTATGACTTGGATGAGTTCAAAATGTCAGGCAAAAAGCAAAGGTTGGTGACAATAGAGATTTTTGTAAAGTGGAAAAATCTAATACTTATTCTTTGCATTTATAGACGCTTGTGGAAATATCACAAGAAAACAATAGTCAAGTAATTTTTATCTTATATAGAAGAACTTTATATAGTAATAGTTGTCTATAAAATGAACTAGATCTCTCACAAAGAATCTTGCTGCTTCATAAACTCATGTCTTTTGGGTTGATTGCTGAAAAAAACACCTGCCTGAAATATTGGAGAAGAGATTCCTATGCAGAGCAAATGTTCCATACGAGGACACTAAAATTACTTTTTCATAAAGGGTTCATTAATGAAAGCAATGTTTGGAAATGTTTAAAAATTATAGAAGTGAAGATTTTTTAGAGCACTAAAACATTTATGGGTTTGTTCATTTGTTTTGTTTTCCTTACAAAATAGATAAGTAATTCTTCAGAGTTCTGTAGCTTGAAAATTGTGCTTCAGGAAACACAATTCTGTTTATATATTGCAGCCATTAAAATAGCCTCCAAGAATCGCAAACCTGGAAATCCCCTTTGGTACTTTCAAGCTCTTTATATTTGATAGTTTCCTGCATATGTGCAATGCGCTAGAGTTCTGTTTACCTGGTTTCCCTCTGATTTCTCCCTTCCTTTCCCTCTGATCCCCTTCCTTCCAACTAGTCTCCCAGTGACTACATTACTAAAGAAAGCAAGGCCCTTTCTTCTAGGAAACATTAATTCAATAATCCTCCAAAGGAATGACACTCCTGCATCTCCTCTACCCATGATGGAATGTCGAAGCATCCCATGTTCTACAGATTTCCATTGTTGCATGGGTTCATGGAATGACTATGCCGTAAATGGATGGCAGTGTTTCATGGTACTCCTCCCCATCTTTAAGTCTTTCCAACTTTCCCTCACATTTTCTATGATGTCCCCTAGGCCTCGGAGGAAGGAAGTGTTATAGGTGTCTCATTTAGGTCTAAATATTCAGCAGTTATTCATTTTAGCACTTTCAGATATGATACTATTTATTTAACACGATGCTCTGCAAAAAAGGAGCTTTTCTTTGTCAGGTTGAGAACAGCACGACTGCACGTGTACAAACCCATCTGCTTACAACCTGAAGTTAAGAGTTCATACTGCTCTCACAGACGATCTAATCTTTTTCCATCACCAAAATCTAAGTGCCCAGAATTACTGTAATTCCAGATCTAGGAGCTGATGCCTTTGAGCTCTGTCTGAGGGCAACTGTATTCTGTTGCACATACGCACCAAATAAATAATTAAAAAAAACTTTAAAAACATAAATAATTAGAGGGCAGTTTGAGATAGCAAATATTTAGCAAAAGTTTTCATGCTCTCCCTCACCATGGGCCTTTGTCTAGGTTTATTTGTATTCTGTATTTCTGTCCCTGGAATAAGCCTGCCATTCAGTTACAAAGTAGCTCATTATCTCCAAAATAACCATGCCATGGCTGCACCATTGGGCATATTTTGCCTGGTGGTTTGATACTGTAACTTATTTGATCTAACACCTGGGTAAGGCTGTTGATGAAGTCTTCCCTATGCCCTGCTCACCAGTCTTCATGGTACATTCCAACCTATGAACATAAGTCAGCAGAGAGTGAGCTTGAAGCTCTCCGCCAACTTCATCTTCCTTGTCCTGTAACCACAGGCAATGCAGTAACGGCACATGTATGACTGGATTCCTCACTATCTCAGCTACAGACTGAAGGTTTGGGGAGACAGGTTCAGTAGTAGATGTGCGTGGAAAGTTCAATCTCAAGCCACAGTCTACTCACACACTTACGTGGATGCATCAGGAAGCATCATGACTAAGCATGGGAGCTGTGAGGATACTTGCTGCTCACCTTGGCACCTGCACCTAAGTTCTATCCTGATGGATAAATTGTGCTACATTGAAATGTCAGCTGATTAAAACTGAAATGTAGCGGTGGAATAGATACTTCTTAACTTATAGAGAGTTCTTGTTTTGTTCGATTTGGAATCCTCTCCCTTGTGTGTAATCAACTGGTGTTAGAAAGGCAAAGAATTTGTACACAGAAGTGATGGAGAAACCTTGTCAGACAATTATCTTTAAGAGGTGGATCCAAGGATGAGGTGTGGCTTTCTGGGACCCAGAGAGAAAATCCTGTGGATAGACCTCTCTGTGTGGTTCTGCCCCTGGACTTTCCATTCCTGTGGCATGAGTTTCCCTCTTATAATAAATAAAAATATAATTGCTTATCCTTTAAGTTAGCCTGGTTATTTCACAAATCGAGTTAGCTTCTACACAGAGGTACTAAAATTTGCTATCAAAGGAAGCAGAGAAGCAAGAAAGGAAGAAGGGGTATTTTGGCTATCACCTAAAACTTATGATGCCAAGTATAGAAAAAAAAAATCACAGTCGTCTTTAAGGCAATGTTAGGACTCACTCGAGAAACACTGGCTCCACAGCAAGAAGAAAGAAAATAGACTACACCGAAATTCCCTGCTAAGCCTCCTAAGCATGGTGAAACCACTGGGGTGTAGCATTCCCTAAGAAAGTCACCCCTTAGCCTTTCTCTTCTATGTCTGCCTTTTTTTTCTGAAATGACTTTGAAAGCAGTTTCTTGGAGTTTAAATGCTTAGGAGACTTTGGGGGATTAAATAGAAATAATGCTGAATGAATTTAATATAAGCACAATTATCTGTCTTGTCTTTTCTTTTCTCTCATTACTGAGGGGAATCTGGAAACGCCATTGTTCTTATTTAATGTAATTCAGTGAGTGGGAAGTTCCGTCCAGCTTGCTTCCTGAAAAATCCTTTAGTGGCTCGCAGAATGGAAGGACGGATGATGGGAGGGGTAATTAAGACAAGTACAACAGGACCCGTGAGTCTCTTCCGACAAGTCCAGGGAGAGCTGCAAGGTGGGACACAGGAAGAAGGTTAAAGGGAGGCAGAGCTGGCACCCTGCTCTGCTATTTGCAAATGGATTCCCAGGAGACTGGCAGAGAAATCAGCCTCAGCCACATGGAAATGCTACTTACTGTCTCTTCCCTTTACCCCTGCATTTATAAATCTGCCACCTAAGAACAAGGCAAATGGAACAATTATTGAGAGCAGGAGATTTTCCCCCTATGTCGTTATTATCTTCCTCTTTTCCAATTCCAACCAACCTAGTGTTAAAAAAATAGACTTAGAGAAAGGCTCACAGGAGAAAATACACAGCCAAGTGCTGAGGGCTGTTGAATTTTTAATCCTCTAATATTTTTCTCCTCTTTCTCTATTTATTGTCTATTTTCAAAGCCCCACAGTAAAAGGATTGTCTAAACTCCATTCATTGGCAGCCATTCAAAAAGTCAAAAACTTAATCTTACGCCATGACTAGGAGGAAAAATAAGAGTGTGTTTTTATAAAAATTATGTTTAGGCATCAATAATGATAAAGGGAACCAAGCTTAGCATTAGGATGAGATGCAGAAGCTGTCCTTGTTTGCCTCCTAATGTTGATAAGCACTGTGACCAAAATCAACTTGAACAGCAAGGGCGACTTGACTTAAACTTCCCAATCATGTTCCAATCCTAGTCTATAATGGAGTGAAGACAAGACACAGACATAAGCAAGTCAGTAACCTGCAGACAAGAACAAAAGGATAGACCACGGAGGAATGCTGTTTATAGTCTTGCTCCCTATGGTTTCCTGAGCTTGGTTTTGTTGTTGTTTGTTTATTTTGTTTTGTTTTATTTTCATATAACTGAGGACTACCTGTCCAGGGTTGGTACTTCCCATAATGGGCTGAATCCTCCCATATCAATCATTAATCAAGAAAAATCCCTCTCAGACTTTGGCTATTGGCAGTCTGATGGAGAAAACCCCTTAATTAAGGTTTCTCTTTCTAGATGACTCTATGTTTGTGCCAAGTTCCCAAAAATCTAAATAGTATAGAAACAACAAGCAAACAAAAACCTGTTGACTTGACAATAAAGGTGTCAATAGTTCTCAGTTCCTAGGACACTTAGTCTTAAGGTTTTGTCCCAGAGGCCAATGGCAGGAGACAGTGATTGCCCTATCAGTGGTTGCAGACAGATACGTGTGTTCCTTCAGGGGAACAGTTTTTAGTTGTTTCCTTCCCTAGCCTCCATGTTACTTCACTTGAGACCTGTGGCAACAGAATTTTCTGTCTTTCTTTGATGTTTGAAGCCATTTGTTCTGTAGGGCAGAAGTGTCCTGGGCTCTATTCCTTACCCAGGGTGGGAGGTGCATCACAGTGTGTTCTTACTTTTCATGCACTTCCCCTGAACTTCCTTCTGAGCCAAAGATATGTGGGTAAGGGGCCTTCCAGCAGGCACAATTTTTTCTTGCATCTGTCGACAGAATATATATTATCACATTAGTCCGCATGCTATCTTACCAATTTGTTTAAAATTTAAACTGATTTGTCCTTATTAACGCACACAGTGCACAACACTATCTGCTAGGGTAAGTACGTGATTGCATACTTCCTATCCTTAGAGAATCCGTGCATTTTGGGCTAGCTATTTGCTCTGCATCAACTCTCTGATGGAATCAAAACAACTGTCAATTTGCAGGCTGTCTGGTGTTTTGTTTTGATGTGGTGCTGGCAGATGGGATTATTGCTTATTTTTTGCTTTCTTCACCATAGGTAGACGATAGAAATATGCTTAGGTATTTACTGAACTCAATTTCAAGAGCTCTATTTTAAGTATGTCTCAGGATAAGAATGTACAGTATATCTTTGAACAATTAGCTATTAACTATGATTCTTTTGGTCTTCCTACAAAATGAACATCAAACATGGCAGCTAATGGGAAGTGTGGTTTGTGTTCAGGCTGCCTGGGATCTGTGAAAAAGCTCATAAAGAAACATAGGAATTGAAGTATATAATAATATATAATAATGAGTTTCCAGAGTAAACAAGAACAACTCTGATGATTTCCCGAAAGGACAATGTCACTAGGGTTTGAAGAGAGAAAGCAGCAGCACAGGACTTTAGCTGAAGAAGAGTACATGACTACTCATGCAGGTCTCTGTGTACATCTGAATGCATACACAACATGGAGAGAAATATGGGGAGGGGCATGGTTATACAAATAAGTAATGCCTTCTGTTGGAGTACAAAGAGGAGCTCCAGAGAGAGCAAGAGTGGCAGTGAATGGTAGGGGCAAGAGAAGACAGGTGGTGGCAGAGGAGGGGAGAGGATCATGCTTTTGGTGTTTTGTGTGGTTGTGTTGCACACAGCTCAAGACTTCCCTACAAAGAATGAGGGTAACTTCTGAAACATCTGTGTTCTCGTCATGGAGGTAATAGAGCCAGAGGCTTCTGTGACACTATTTCAAGATTTCTTACTGTATTCTATATTTCAAGATGAGGTGGTGAAATAGCTTTTTCGTTGATATGTTATAAAGACAATCATTTGAGCCAGTTCAGCTAATTGGGGCACTACCATGAAGGAGCAATACTTACTTGAACCCCTATTATGGTTTTCACTTCTGTATCTTTTCTGCCTACCAGTCTGGTCCTTATTCTCCTCTCTACCATATCCTCTTCTTTGGAAACTGTTAACATTTCATTCTCATGAAATTTTAAGTTTTGCCAATTGGAAGTATGGCTTACAAATAAATACCAGTTTGATAAATTGTTAACTCTAAGAAAGAGTAGGCAAATTACTTCTAGTAGAAGCAACACATTTCACCTAAGGAGAATGTTGGTTCTGCCTAAGACCATTGACTTGAAAATCTCTTCTGTTAGCTATTTAAGACAGGGAAATTGGCACATGGCTAGCCACTAATCACTTGGTCTAAGCTCGTTAGTCCAATTAATGTTATACTCCTTTCTTGGAGTTTGAGTGTTTTTGTTTTCCTCTGTATTCTACTCAGAATGTTCACTAAATACATCCGAGGAACAAAAAAGAAATTAACTTATTTTCTTGTTTTAGTTTTTCTTCTTAGAGTTTTTATTGGGAAGGATGTAAAATTATAAACTAAAGTTAGGTTTCTACAGTTTAAGATATTAGACATCAGTAGATTATGATTTTTCTTTCCATAAATTACTTGAAATTCAGTTTACTTATATACTTCATGGCCTCTCATTCTTTATTATTGGTATACATGCTTTTGGCTTTATTTTTGTTGCTTGTATATATTTAAATTATTGGACAACCTATCAGGGGACTCCTCCCTGGAAGAGACTCACTCTCTTTCTTCAACCATTAATTGCTTGCATCTCTTCTTCTAGAGGCGAAACCTTGTGAGAATCCCTATATTCACACAAACATGTCAACTGATGTCATTTTTCACATCTTGCTTAGGCAACAATATTGGTGATTCCTGGATTTAAGTTTCTTGCCATATCCAAAAAACATTACTTCACAGAAAATGCCCTGTCCACCTGTTCTTTCAATATGCCACCCCCCATCAATTTTTCCTGAACTTTAAGTTTAGGAGATGCATTATACTCACACATTTAGGAATAATAATATAGTCTAGTTATTCCAATTGTTTTAGTTTTGGAATTCATGGTTTTTATTATTAATTCATCTACTAAGCTTATGTTGATTGTCTATTATACGTAAATATTATAACTTGATCTGATAGAAAATTAGTACACTCACTTGTTTTGCTTTTCTTTTTAGAACTAAATTGTCCAAGTCAGAGATACACAGAAGGGTTACAATATGGTGATATATTTCCTAAATTTAATGGGTGTAATAGGCTAGGAGAAGAGAAAGGATATATTCAAAGGGAATAGAAGGGAGCCCTGGACAGGACTTAGCAACTATATATCATCTGAGAAGCCCAAGGTACAATGGCAACATGTAGACAGGAAGATGAATTGAAAGGCCAAGTTTATTCCCTTGTAGTAGATGGGGACAGTGGATTTTCAACATTAGCTGTTAGACATAGTGAACACATACAAAGTAAGTACTAAAAGCCAAGTGTATCATTAGTTTAACTCCAGAAGATACAAACATATATGAGTGGTATAAATTAGTCATTTTAATCACCTACTCACAAATTATTCAAGTTTCAAGAATAATGCCCATGAAATAATTATTAGTTAATTATGGGATATTAAGTTATTAGCTGCTAAGTAGTATGGTTGACTTAACAAAGGAGGTAAGCCTTTATTAGCTTAGTCTTTGCAGGCTGGTGGCAAATTTATCGGGAACAAGCATTTTATGTAGCCAGTTTTGGTCAACGAGGAGCAGTGTGAGAGGGTGGAAATTCCTTAGTCTCAAACTGCCTTCAGTTGACTTCTTATGCTAGAAACAGATGATGATATTAAGAAGCCTAAATGTCTGAGATTACTCATTGTTGTTAATAGGATGAGAATATCTTAGAATAGCTCACTCCTGTAAGTAGGACCACCAGAGAACCAGTTACAGAGAAGACATCAAATCACCAAGAGCTAAAATTTACTAGAATTATCAGGGTAGAATAATATGGAGAATAGAAATAATTGTGACCTAAAATAGAACAATATAAATTTGGTAGGGTATCAATCACCATTTTCTCCAGTGTTGCCTCTGTCAATAATCAGGAGAATTAGTTCATGGTTATGCCCAGTCTTCTTCCAACCTCTTCTGTGTTCTCCAATTAAAAGGCCCTCTTACCTGGTATCTTCTATGTCAGACAAGGCATGATGAGAACTGTTAGGAAGGGGAGGGAAAGTTTGTGTTTGTCTTCTACCTCAAGTTCTTGTGGAGAGTCACAGTTCTACATCGTCTGAGAGGTCTTTGGATTTAGGGATCTGAAAACATCAATTATTCTTTTAAATTACTTCAGCCTTTGGGTACTAGCAACATGTTGTCATGATTAACTTTTTAGTTAACTGTCCACCTCCCCATTTGACTGCATAGTTTCTTTTGCTAATAGTGAAAGCAAGTCCATATGCCATATTCTTATTGTTTAAAATACACAGAGTTTGTCATGCTTTCTGGATGGAAGGTGATGATATACTATGTAACCAGTGACAAACAATGAAAGAGAGTCTTTCCAGTTCTGGTTTTTATATTCTTAATGTGGATTTCAGCAAGAACTAGTTGACTTGCAATTCTTGTAATAATAATGCATAAATTCAGTACTTTGGGCATAAAATTTAGAACTTCACAATTTTCTATCTATATAAAACTTTTCAGAAATGTGCTCTTGGAGCATTTGATTCAGTTTTTAAAAGAATTATCCAATGCTTGAACAATTTAAGCAGTAGGTATTGCTCCAACCTTGGAAGCCTTTTTAAAGGATCAAGACAGAGAAACGATTTGGAGATTCACAGCAAGTAGGGAAAGCACGGATGGAACATTTTCAAGGGAAAATAAAAATTAAATAATGTCAAGAAATAGGAGTACACTTAGCCCTGAGATTGACATTTGGGGGGGGAAAAGTTTAACAAGCATAAAAAGAGGTAAACATTTGTAAACACTCATGCACACTGTAAACACCTTCCTTTAGTTAAATGTCCATCTCTTTAGTGATCTGGGATACCCTATTGCCTTCAATCATATGAATGGCAATTTAGAATTTTTGTAATTATCTGAGATTTAACAGTGTGAGGGGCTCTGTTAGTCTCCAGCTGAATGCTCAATTTTAAGCTACAATTTTAAAGATTTCCAATAATTTGTCGTAGTATACTTAGCAAAAAGAGTGGAGGTGATTTTGTTGCATTTTTCCTTTGCTGGATCTTGTTAGCCCACATTTGACAGTAGTATGAGATAATCTATAGTTATGCATCTCGGATAAAAATTATTTTTCTAAGTGTGTGATTTAACTACAAAGGAGATTAAAGCACTTTCTGCTGCCCTCAGTTATCCTGTCCAATGATTATCATTATACTCTTTCAAAAATAACAAGGTAAATTTAATCTCTGTGCTATCTATCTATCGCCAAATTTATATATAATTTATACACATACGTGAGGTCTTTGAGTTTTAAAATAATTAATTCAGTGCATAATTAACAAAAATAATCTTGCCTAAAAAGGACTAATTGTGCCATAGACTCTGTGTGATGTTATTGATATGCCCTGAACAGATATTTACACATTACATTACATTGCTCTCACTTTCCTACATAAGACCATGGAGATAGATACTTTGACTTTTATATTGAACTTAGGTGGAATAGAATCCTCAAATTTTTTAAATCGTTTTGCATGTATCTATGCAAATACATTCTATACTAATAACCATCAAAAATCTGTCATCATAAGGCCATATTTATCTGATTTAATGAATTTTTGGAGCTTTAATGTGACAAATGCTCTTGCCTCACTTGGAGAGGCAAAGGAAATTAGTAGTGGTGTGCTCCCTCTGCTTTTCCCATGCTTGCCCATCCAAGGAATTGCAAATATGAATTTTTCTCTGAATATTTTAGAGCAGTTTTAGAGGAAATTACTGACTGACTTTGAATAGACTTTCAAAAGACAGTTCAGTACCACCTACGTATATCTTGCAGTACATTGACTTTGTAAATTGATGGTACAAGAATCACAGGACCTGAACTGTATCATTGCCTCTACTATTAAGTGACATTTTGTTTGTGCATCTATAAAATGAAAGAACAGGATAAAAGTGGTAAGTAACCTGTCACAACCAGATACTAAAATTCTTCACAATAAGCTGTTGTTTGTTTTGTGAGCTTGTACATTTTGCTTTAGTAAAACTTGGGGTCTGCAGGAAATGCAGCACAGCATAGAGTGGAGCAAAAGCGTCGTAAATAAAGATGTGGTTACATGTGGAACTATGGTGCAAGAGCGAATCTGTGTCCCCTTGAGAATGGATGGTTGTCTCTGTGGATTCCCCCATCATGACCTCCTTGCTGGTACAATCTTCCTCCCTTTCTTCCACAAGACTCATGGAACTCAGCACAGTGCTTGTCTGTGAATTTCTGACTCTGCTTCTGTTGTACGGAAGCAGCTTGTTTGTTCCTGGCTGCTCAGCCCCGAAATAACCACACAGAAGCTGCATTAATTAAATAACTGCTTGGCCAATTACTTAAGCATATTGCTAGCTAGCTCCTACATTCTTAATTTAACCCATTTCTATCAATCTGTGTATCACCATGTGGCTGTGGCTTACGGACCGGGTTCAGTACATCTGTCCCCAGTGGCAGCTTCATGGCTTCTCTGCAACTCTGCTTTCTTTCTCCCAGCATTCAGTTTAGTTTCCCCACCTAGCTCTACTCTATCACAATCCAAGGCAATTTCCTTATTCATAAACCAATAAAAGCAACACATATACAGAAGGACCTCCCACACCATGCTCCATTAGTTACTGGATAGAGCATCTCTAATGGCAATTAGGGAAGTCACCAATCTGCTTATGGTAGAAGGCCAGTTTAGGCACCTGCTAAACCATTGCTAAGAGTTGGGCTCATCCTTATGGGTTCCTTGGGGTTTTCCTGGCACCAGGAACTCACAGTAGCTCATGGACACTGGACCAACATTCAGGAAGCCTGAATGGGTGGGACCTACCTAGGCCCTCTGTGTATGTGTGACAATCATGCAACCTGGTATCTTAGGAAGGCCTCTAACAGTGAAAACAGAACCTCTCCCTGGTGCTTAGCTGACTTTTGATAACCTCCTGCCCATGTTGGATTACCTGGCCCTGCCTTGACATAAGGGGAGGAGATTGATACTGCCTCAACGTGATGTGCCATACTTTACTCAAGTACATGGGAAGCCTGTTCCTTTCTGAATTAAGATGGAGGTGGAGTGGATGAGGAGGGGGCAGGTGGGAAAGGTAATAGGAAGGAGTATAAGAGGGAGGGGAAACTAGTTGGTATGTAAAATAAATGAAAAAATGCCATTTAAATAAATTTGAAGAAAAAGAAAAGAATGGGTGATTAGTCCCCTCTGCTGTGATTCAGACGGTGCTCTCAGGGACTGGAAAAGCTTGGCAGGCATCAGTAACCAGCAGTGCAGGTTGACCTATGAGAAGTGCAGTAACTACTAAGAGTTTTCTATTTCATTACTTTTTTCTAAGTTTGAGTTTAAAAATTCTTGCTGACATCCCAATTCTTATAGCTAGGTCGACAAGTTAAAGAATTTCACCAATCTAAAATGCCTAATACCAACTTGTCTGGAATGTTGACAGCCATTTTGCCTTCTATTGTCACTTATGAAGTCACTTAGGGATGGGCGGTCTTCAGTATATGTGACATAGAACAACTTAGCTACCTGGACAACAGAATGCTAAGGATTTAATGTCTCAGAGTGCTAAGATCATTTATTGACTGTGTGAGTTAACCTTTTGTATCATGTTAATAAAGTGTTTTGTTACCTTTTCCCCTAGTTTACATTGGGTATAAAAGTTGTGGAAAAATAAATGTGTGCAAATTTCAGGATTTCAGTCACTGGGATGCCCTCCTGATAAAAAAAAAATCTGACAAAACTATTTGCATTAATTACAGAACTTAAAATTTCCCATATCTGTTCAAGATAACAGAAATAAATAGTAAAACAAGGAAACAATATCCTCATAGTAATAATGATTCAGAAATTCCTGGGAAAACTACAAAACACTCACTTTAGTACAATTTAGTCTACTGCTGAGTTTGTCAACTAGAAATTTCAGAGTAACAAACTTCACCAGGACATACGGGGTTAAAAGAGCTGCTTCCCTTTGGAGTGGAGGAAAAGAAGAAAGTGTTCTTTTAAACAGAGTTACTTTTAATTGTGTAAATATGTGTGTATCTGAGGAGGGGAGTGGTATGCATATACCAGTTCAGATGCTTATGGAGGCCAGAAGTGGGTTTCAGATCTCTTGCAGCTAGAGTTGCAGGGGGTTATGAGCCACCCTAGAAACTGTACTCTGGCCCTCTGCAAGATCAGTATGTGCTCTTAATTGCTGGGCCATTTCTCCAGCCCCAGAAGAGTTATTCCAAGCCAAGTAATTTGGGAAGAAATTAGCTAATTTTGTTGAACTTTAAGTGCTGAATCTTGGTTAGTTTTGAATCACTGTGAGCCCTAGATACAAGTAAAGTGTGCCCTTCTCTCCAAGCTCCTCTCTGGAAATTCTGTCTGTGTCTG
>JAQHUG010000004.1:17558651-17580859 GCA_028555095.1 Dicrostonyx torquatus
CAGCAAAGCTGGGGAAAGGGGAGGCGATGTCTCCTACTCTAGCAGGGAGGCTGGGGGCTAGTGTAGAACTTACCCTGAGTTGAGCTGGTGGATCCAAAGTGGTGGCACTCACCAGGAACCCGCCGCCATGAAAAAAAAAAAAAGCCCTGTTTGTTTTCTAATGAGAGAGAAAGGGAGTAGATAATAGATGGGAGGAAAAGAAAGAAGATTACAAGGAGGGGATATTATAACGAGATATACTATGTGATGAAAACAACCTATTTTCATTAAAAAGAACAGCAAAGAAAATAGAAAAAGAAGTCAAAATAACCACTTTTGTATCCAATATGACACTAAAGCAGCTGTTCTCAACCCTCCTAATGCTGTGACCCTTTGATACAGTTTCTCCTGTTGTGGTGACCCACAATCATAAAATTATTTTCTTTGTTGTTTAATGACTGTAATTCTGCTACGGTTATAAATCATACTGTAAATATCTGTGTTTTCTTATGATCTTCAGTGACCCTTATGAAAAGATCGCTCGATCACCAAGGGGTCATGACCCACATGTTGAGAACCACTGCCGTAAAGACTCCAAAACAAAACTCTTAGAACTAAATAAAAATCCCAACAAAATGGAAACACAAAACTAATATTAAAAAAAAACCTGTAAACTTTTATGTACCAATGACAAACATAGTATAAAACAAATCATGAAAACAATCCAATTCACAATAGTCTTAAAACAAAACAAAAATCTACAGGAAGGAAAACATACCTGTGACTAGAAACCTAAATAATTACTTAGTGCTAATGAAATCAGGGTTCTTGAAGGAGAATCTACAAGCACTGGTTTCGAAATCAGCACGATCTTCAAGAACAATACACAAACATTGTCTTTACACCCACAGGTAAGTAAACTCCTCACTCCTCATCAGGGAAACTTCTCTTTACAGCAGACAGAGATCACCACAGAAAACCACAGTCAATCAAAATGCAGAGTTGTGCAGTCCTGACCCTGTGGATACATCTACAAAATATCCCTACACCTAAGGCTCAGGGCATCTTGTGCTGGGAGAGGGGAAGGGGTGTTGTAAGAGCCTTGGGATTAGGGATTTTACTATGAAATTGTGTCTCCTGGCAATCTCAGAAGCTACACCCCCAAAGTTTTCTCAATATGACAGCCCAAATGTTAGTTGAATAGGACAACACTATGGGCATGCCAAAGTCCAGGAGGACTCATCCCTAGGCAAAGAAGTATAGTCAACTGAGAAAACCCGGGAGTGGGAGAGGTGGTCCTCCAGGGAAAAGCTTCAGCACTGAAAACATCCACACATGTAACATTATATGAACTGATTAAGTTATAGTTAGGATATATATGTGTATATACACACATGCATACAGTAACAACTAGTGAAAAATGAGGCTATAAATTTGAAGGAGAGCAAGCAGAGATGTATGGGAAGTTTTGGAGATAGGAAAGGGTAATAGAAAATATTATAATTACATTATATTCTAAAGAAAAAATTACCAGTCCCCTAAAGTAAACCTAAATAAGGAGGCAATAAAAGTATACAATAAAAACTTTAAATCTCCAAATGGCTGGGATAATAGAAGGTTGGGAAGAACACCTATACTGCAAGGATTGGGTAGGATTAATACTTCAACAATGACTATTTTTGTATGTTTAGTTCACTAGCCCATAGTTTGAAAAGATTTATCCTGGCTTTTTGGCACTCTTTATATATTCAATATATTAGTCTTCCCAAGGACAGAGCAGTTGCTAAAAATTTTGACCTGTTCTGCAGGCTGTTTTCATTCTGGTGTTTGTTTCCTTTGATACAAGAAACTTCCTTTTTTTTTTAAATTCAGTTATACATTTTTCCTTTGCTCCCCTTCCTCAGCTGCCTTCTACCCTCTCCCAGGATTCTCATGTTCCCAATTTACTCAGGAAATCTGGTGTTTTTCTGCTTTCTATGTAGGTTAGATCCATATATGTCTCTCTTAGGGTTCTTTTTGATGTCTAGGTTCTCTGTGGTTGTAAATTATAGGTTGATTTTTTTTGTTGCTTTATGTCTAAAAGCCATTTAAGAGTGAGTACATATTATATTTGTCTTTCTGGGTCTGGGTTACCTCACTCAAGATGATGCTTTCTAGATCCATCCATTTGCTGGCAAATTTCAAGATGTCATCATTCTTTCTGCTGTGTAGTACTCTATTGTGTAAATGTACCACATTTTCCTTATCCATTCTTCAGTTAAGGGGCATTTAAATTGTCTCCAGGTTCTGGCTATTACAAAACTGCTGTGAACATAGTTGAGCACATCTCCTTGTGGTATGATTGAGCATCCTTTGGGTATTTACCCAAAAGTGGTATTGCTGGATCTCGAGGTAGGTTGTTTACTAATTTTTTAAGAAATCGCCATACTGATTTTCAAAGCAGCTATACCAGTTTGCACCCCTACCAGCAATGCAGAAGTGTTCCCTTTATCCCACATCTTCTCCAGCATAAGTTGTTGTCAGTGTTTTTGATCTTGACCATTCTGATGGTTGAAAGATAGAATCTCAGCCGGGCTGTGGTGGCGCACGCCTTTAATCCCAGCACTCAGGAGGCAGAGGCAGGCGGATCTCTGTGAGTTCGAGACCAGCCTGGTCTACAAGAGCTAGTTCCAGGACAGGCTCCAAAGCCACAGAGAAACCCTGTCTTGAAAAACAAAACAAAAGAAAGAAAGAAAGAAAGAAAGAAAGAAAGAAAGAAAGAAAGAAGATAGAATCTCAGAGTTGTTTGGATTTGCATTTCTCTGATGGCTAGGGTTGTTGAACATTTCCTTAAGTGTCTTTCAGCCATTTTAGATTCGTCTGCTAAGCATTCCCTGTTTAGGTCTGTACCCCATTTTTTTAATTGGATAATTTGTTCTTTGACTACCAGTTTCTTGAGTTCTTTGTATATTTTGGAGATCATCCCCTCTGTCTGATGTAGGGTTGGTGAAGATCTTTTCCCATTCTGTAGGCTGCTGTTGTGGTGGCACACACCTTTCATCCCAGCACTTGGGAGACAGAGGCAGGTGAATCTCGGTGAGTCGGTCTACAGGGTGAAGAAACTTCTTAATGTTGGGTAATACAGTTAGGAAATTTTGGAATTCCTTTTTGTACACCTGGAATCCTGTTCAGAGAACACCTATGTCTGTCTGCTCTCTAGAAGTCTCAGTATTCCTGTTTTGTGGTAAACTCTTGGCCAACTTATAATTGATATTTTTGTTCAAGGGGAAAGAAATGACTCGAAATTCATTCTTCTAATATTCATTCTATTTAATGTGGATATCCAATTTTCTCACATTTGTTACAGAGGTTTTCTTTTGTCCAAGATATGTTTTTGTCACCTTTATTAAAATTAGGTGGCTTGAGTTGACAAGATGATACAGTAGGTAAAATATTGAGTTGCTAAGAGTGAATACCTGAGTTTGTTCCCTCGTCCCACATGGTGAATGAGAGAACAAATTCCTATAAGTTGCCCTCTGATCTCCACACGTGTGCCTTACAATAAATAAGTATCACATACATATATGTATATATATATATATATATATACACACATATTATAAGTGTATATTAGTCTGCAATACTCCTACGGGTTTAATCTAGGTTCTCTGTTCTGTTCAATATTCTAAATATATGTTTGGGTTTTTTTATTTTTGCCAGTATGTTGTTGTCTTTATCAGTATAGTTCTGTAGTATAATTTGAGTTCTGACATTATGATACCTCCAGCATTGCTCTTCCCTCTTAGAGTTGCTTCAGACTTCCATAGCCTTTCTATTTCCACAAGGATATTTGGACTTTTTTATTATATAAAGACTATCATTTGAATATTGTTGACAATTTTCTTACTGTACACCCCCTTTTGGCAAATAGTCCTTTTAAAATGTTAATTCTGGCAACTCAAGAGCATGACTGATTTCTCCATTTCCTAGGGTCTTCTTCAATTTCTTTGCTGTCTTAAAGGTTTCATTTTTTTTTTTTTTTTGGTTTTTCGAGACAGGGTTTCTGTGTAGCTTTGGAGCCTGTACTGGAACTAGCTCTTGTAGACCAGGCTGGTCTTGAAACTCACAAAGATCTGCCTGCCTCTGCCTCCCGAGTGCTGGGATTAAAGGCGTGCGCCACCACTGCCCAGCAAGTTTTCATTCTTGATGTCTTTTTTCACCTTCCTTAAGCTTGCTCCTATCCTTACATATATGGCTATGGAGGGAATTTTTCTAATTTGTTTTTCAGCGAGTTCATTATGTTGTTATATAAATTGCTTTATGTTGCTTTTGTAACCTGCTACTTTGCTGAAAGTGTTTATCAGATCGAAGAGTTTTCTAATGGAGTCTTTATGATCTTTTAAGTATAGGATCATATTATCTGTAATTAAGGATAATGACTTCTTTTCTTTTTTGTGTACCCCACCTCGTTTATTTTTTTCTTTCTGCCTCAGCTAAGATTTTTTTAGCACTGTGATGAATTAGAGTGGAAAAAGTGGCCATTCTTGTCTTATTCCAGAATTTAGAAAAATGTTGTTGTGGAATATGACTTTAACTGTGTAAAAGTGTGATACTTTGTTTATGCTGCATTTGTTTAATTATGTAAAGATGTGTTGTATTTGTTTCACCTTGCTTGCCCCTGTAATTGCCCGGTAGGGTCCAGAGTGAATCCTTATCAGGCTCTTCCCTTCAAGACAGTCCTGGAGAATCACAGCTTCAGCTGTGGCATCACTAGTCTTTTTCCAAATCCACAGTCTGCTCTTCTCTGGCTGTGTTTCTGCCTATGAAGTGCTCAGCCTTTGATTGTGTTCCCATGATCCTGCTAATCTCTCTCCAGTGTGTTATTCTTGGAGGTTCCTTTCCAAAAGGAGGATATGCCTCTCTGATAAACACTGTTGACTCCAAATCTGTCAAAAACAGTAGAAGGAAGTTTCATATCGGCTGCTGACAAACCTGGTTGGTTCTTCATAAAAGCAGTCTCACTTAGGTTTGTCTTCTTCCTTCCTTCCTTCCTTCCCTCCTCTTTCTTTCTTCCTACTTAATTCCTTCTTTCTTTATATATTCATTTCTTCTCTTTCCTTCCCTTCTTTTCATAGTAATTATATTGATTTTATTTTAAAAGGACCTCCTAATGTTGCATGAACCATATCTATCATATATATCACATATTATATATTTTATATCTCCAATTACACACACATATATAAAATCTCCAGAAATCCAGTAATAAATTTATTACTTGATTTTTAAAAAGATATGTTTTTATTGAAAATACTGTTATTTTCATATACTATATTTTCATCCTGGCTTCCGCCTTTCATCTTTTCAAGGATTCTCCATATCAGCCTATCCTTTCAACTGCTTACCATCTTTCTTTCTCTTGAGAAAATAAACAGACAAATAAAAAAGACAGTTTTTTTTCCTTAGGTAACAAACCACCAAACAATAGAAAAAAGAAAAAAAAAAGCAACTAAGAAGTGAGGAAACACACGCACACACACACACACACACATCATAAAATCTCAAAATCAGGAACCATAATATACAAGGAAAAGATCAGTAAGGTGAAAGAAAAGAAAAAAAGCCCAAACAAAGCAATAAGTCTTTCTTTTATAGAGATAGGGTCTCTTGTTTGTCTTCCATTATGTCATAGAAGTGATTTGTAATTCACTCCTTTACACAAAAAATCCCATTTAAAAAATTTTCTATTTATACATGTCAGTTATGGGTTAGATAATGTTTTTAGACTGCCCCCTGGAAAGGTCATATTCTGATGTTTTAGTCTTCAGTGAAAACTTTGTGCTTTGGCCTTAGATGATAAATATTCTTCCTCAACAATGGCTCGGTTTACTAATGGGGTTGAGTTTCTGGTAGACTATATATAACTAGACATTCTCTTTCTTTTTAGTTTATCTAAACTTTTTGTTTTGACTAGAGAATTTCTTCTATTTACAATTCGTAAATTAATTAATGGTTGGTAAGAATTTATTATTGGCATTTTGCTATTTTTGTTTTGTTTTATAGTTAGTTCCTTTGTTCCTTGTTTTATTGTTCCCTTTGTTATCTTATGGTATACTGGTATGCATCTGCCCCAAATATTTTACCTTTGTCTTTTATGCATCAATTACAGATTTTTTTTGTTTGCTTTTGGTTACCATGAAGGTCACACAAAACATCTGAACATTTTAAACAGCCTTCTTTAAATCAATAATTATTTGTCTGTTACCTTAAGGAAAAACTCATTTTATTCCCATTCTCATGTCAATTATGATGTTTTTAAGCAGTATATTCCTTTCAAATTACATGATTTTAATGCTTCTGGGTGTTTTTCACTAGAACAAAGTGATATACAAACTACCATTTTGGTATTAGAAAATTTCTAAGTTTTATTTTGACTCTATACTTCCCTTCGTCAATCACTTCTGTACTTCCCCGTGTTTTCTTGATAACTACTATTCCTCAGTGTCAACCTGAAAATTAAACTTTAACATTTCCTATGAGGTGAGTCTGGAGGTGATGAAGGCCTTTAGCATTTGTTTAACTGGACCAGTACAGAGTGTCATTGCTTTATTTCTGAAACCCATTTATTTTTTATTAGAGTTTTCTCCACTAAGTCCTTCTGATCACTTCAGCATTTCAATGGGGTAAGAAAGTGCAAATTTGGAGCAGTTGCATATATGCCTGGGTATCCAGGATGCTGTCACTTCACCCAGGGAACAAACCACTAGCCAAAAGGTTCTTTCTTGGCACCAAGTTGTGCACCTGTCAAGGTGATGAAAAGTACAACTGGTCTTCGTAAGTTCTTAGTTCTTAGTCTCATGCCTCTGTTCAAATGGCATGGTGAATTTGCTCACTCTCATTTCCGGTTGGCTGTTGGAATCCACGAGCTGTGTAGAAGAAAATAGCGCATCCTGTTCTTGTCCTCTGACTTGCCGATTTTCAACATCATTTTCAAATGCATCGCGTCGGCCTGGTTTCAGATACATTCACCTGTAGACAAAATTAGCCATATTGATATTATTCCCGGGGCCGTGGTGCTTAAAAAACTGTTTTTGGGCAGGATGTAGATCTTGCTGCTGTGCAGCTCTGTTGTGTGCATGATGTGGTAACTATGAACCATACACCAGTATGGGCTTCTATCGCTCTTACAAATGATTACTCTGCTCTTCAAAATAATTTAATTTTAAAATTCACATATATAAAATATTTACATAATTTTCCTCCCTCCAATACCTGCTATGTTCTCTCTCCTCATTCCTTGTTAAAGTCATGGTATTTTCTTTAATTATTATTGTTATAGATACATACACATACATACATATATAAAATGAGTTTATGAATACAACCTGTTGAGTCCATTTTCATTTGTATATGTACGTAGGGCTGACCATTTGGTACTGAATGATCATTTAAGGAGTTCATCCCTTGGGATGAATCTCCCTCTCTTAGCAGTCATTAAATGCCCGTAGATCTTTATCTAGGGATGAAGTTTTCTGAGAATTTCCTCATCTACATGGGTAGGTCAGATGGTCATATTATTTTTCAGGCACCCTTATTATTGAGATTTTATGGGTGCAGCTTCTTTGTCATAGACAGAAGACAGTGTCTCAGAGCAGACTTCCAGGTCTTCTGGCTCCTCCAATCTTTTGGCCCCTCTCCCATGCAAAAGGTATTCCTTTTGTATATGCATCACTTATCCAGCACAGTAGAATCCATCCAGACAGTTACAATGCTACTATAGTGAAAAAATGGATTGAATGGACCAACTCTGTACATTTTTATTATTAATAATTTATTTATTTATTTATTTACATAAGCATGGCTATTCTGAAGACTTGCTCATGAAATAAAGCCTGTAGAGGAAGTAGGTCAGCTTCCTGGTGATTTGATATTCTGACTAGCACAGAAAACATTGCCACGTAAAGAAAATCATTCCTTGTCCAATTGCTAGGATCAGAGCAGTCCTGTGGCGCCCATATATACAAAGACACAAAGAGAAGGCAAAAGCACAGGATCTGAACTTGTCTAGATTTTAAGGCTAGTCAGAGTCTCTCCAAACCACTGCATTAGGCCATTCTGGCAACATAGCCTCACATAGTAATCATACAGTCATGTCAGAGTAATACAGCATGTCTTCAGGTGTGACTGTGCTTTAAATGGTCAGTCTTAGCGCCATAGGATACCTATACAAGCATAAATTTTGTGGCCAACATAGTGGCCAAATGCATAGCAAAGTTAAAGGGTCAGGCATTCAGTACGTGAGAAGGGAGCTATGAGCACGACTTGGTTGGCACGGGTAGCTCCAGAATCCAAGGCTCCTTGGATTGGAGGACAAGTGCAAAACTGTTTGCTGAGTTTTTTAAAGGCTAGCCCTGCATCTCTTTAACACCTGTGCTAAGCCGAGACTCTCACTTCCTGTAAAGGTAGCCAGCCTATCCCCCAAACCACACAAAAGTGTATTGAATGGTTCCTTGATATGCTTGTGGTTGTTTCCCTGACTTAGTACTGGCTTTGGGGGAAGAAAATATTGAAAAATGTTTGTGAACCTTTTAAAGTAACGTGTATCCTGGATCTTATCCCTTTAGGCCCCCACTGTCTAATAACTAATTGGTAGAACCCACTCATACTAAGATGTTAATCCTGATAATATCTTAATTCCTGATAATGCACTTTTATGTATCAAGATCTTTTTTTTTTTTAATGCTTCACAGGGAAGTTGGCAGTTCTCTGATGAACGTGTTGAAACATGGAGATTCACAGTTAATGGACCAGAGAGTGTTGCTGCTCTCCAGACACTTGTCAAGGATTATCTTCCGACATTCGAGGGTGAATACCTCTATTCACCCTCTCTCATGTAAGAGATACAACATCCACATGAGAGTTGGGGCTTCTTGGGAATCGTGTTCTATATATTCCATCCAGTTTTACAATGAATTCAACCCCCAGCCCTGAGTTATTCCAGATATTAATACGGTATAATTTGAATAATGCTTCTGTACATTTTTCTTAAAGTCCAGAATACCATGTGTAGAGTTGGTTTTTTTTTATAAACTTGTGTTTTGATGTCACACTGTGACCTTACTTTAGAGGAAAGATGATCCTAATAAACCTGACAGTTTGTCTTCTCAAAGGATGTTGTTTACAAAATACACTCTATAGAAATTTAGAGCTGAGGAAAATTCAGTCATAATGACCTACAGATGAGAGGTCAATTTTTTCCTAGTATCTTGTTCACTTCTACAAACAGGATATGGAGGTCATTATGCATCTTTGCCTCTTTACCTGGAAAACCTACAGCTCATTGGCAGGTTCATCATCCGGTATGTTTAGGAGTATGATGTGTGCCACAATCCCCACTTCAGTTTCCATCTTATTTTCCTGACTTACTTTCTTGTTTCATTTTGTCTTGAGTTAAAATGTATTTAATCTTTCTTTGACATTGACACACTCATAAATCTCCTTAAAACCCGTTTGGAATAAGGCTGGTTGTGAATAATTAAGAAAGTACGACCACAGTGCTTTTGATAATCTCTATGTTGTGGGGAAGATTATGGGCCTTGGGAATACACAGGTGAATCTGCCTTTTATGAGTTCTGTGGACTTTGTCAAGTGAAGGAGGGTTCATCTGTATTTCTATGCTTTGATTAGTTAAATAAAAAAGCTGCCTGGGCCATTTGATAGGGCAGGACTTAGATAGGTGGGGAAAAGAAAAGAGGACGCTGGGAAGAAGACTGGGTCAGAGCCAGTTGCCAGGAGATGGATGCAGGTTAGACCTTTCCGGTAAGTCGCTCACCACCTGTTGACTTACAGACTTTTATAATGGGTTGGTTTATGAGGTGAGGGCTAGCCAAGAAGAGCCTGATAATGATGGACCAGGCAGAGTTTAAATGAATGTAATTCTCATGTGATTATTTCGGGCATAAGCAAGCAACCAGCGGCTGAGCAGGCCAGTGGCTGGCAGCTGGGGAACACAACACACACCTCTCCTCCTACTTACAACAGTCAAGTATCTGAACTTGATGTGGATGTTTTTCCAGAAGTACCATGTGGGGGATCGCTCCACAGCCTGCCTTGGCCACGGCAGCAGTTACATCACTAGGTGTTGCCAGGTCATTTATGGGATACGTGCATCCTTTAAAAATGTCATCAGTAGATGCTCCCATAGTGCTCTCTTGCCTGTTCTCTCTGTCTGCCTGCCTCTCTCATATCCCCACTCCAAGACTGCCTTACGGTCTTTCACTCTCCTCTTCCCCCTCCCCCAACAAACCTCTTGCACTAACTCTGTTGCTCTTGGTGTGTATACCTTGGAAGGGCCTGAAGGTACCCACTTTGCCTCATTTTATCCTTTCACCATGGCTTCATAAGTGCAGACTGATTTCATTCATTGTGTTCCTAGTGCCATCTTTCTTAACTTCTCTCTGCCTGTCTTCCTAGTGCATCCTCTCCTTGTTTGTAAAGTGCACTAAGATGCTCTTGGATATTTTTCACTTAAAGATGAATGTCCATATGAGAAAAAGGCATGCAATTCAGATGAAAGATATATTCTGTAAGAAAACCCAGAACAAGACTAAAAAGTCTTCATTTGTACTATGATAAAAGATAAAAGTCTAAACTCTTAATTCCCTATTTCACACAAAAATCCATAACTTGTTCTGTTTCCTAATTTATGGGGTTCAATCAGAACCATAAAACAAAACACTTAATTTGGGGTCTCTCATCAATATTTTCCCCCATCAATATAAAGAGAAGCACTTCTCCCAGCAACATACTATGCATCAAGGAGATGGCGTTCTATCCTTGCAAACAAACAAAAAATAATATATCACAGTCTAACAAGCCACTGCTATTTAATGAATGAATCTACAGTTGCAAAGAGTTGTAAAGCTGTCAGGGGAAATGAAATGATAAGCTGCAGCAGAGCAACCCCTTGCAGCTGCCATTTGTGTGATGCTGTTAGTGAGAGCTGGGAAAATAGAATATGTGGACTTTGATAATAAACCTGTCTTTGATATTGTTAAGGCTGACTCTTCCAGAGATTAAAACGGCAGGTAGTGGAATGTATCAGGCCACCGTAAATGGAGTCCTTTTGCTCTAGTTTAAGCCGTTGTGGTAAACAGTTTTGCGATTGGCCTTTTAACAGCACTTTATTTATAATCCCATTTGCAACTTGGAGAGATTTCACCTCAGAATCACACTGCTCTGGCTTTTGTGATTCTGAAAATGTCACTGCTGTCATTTGTCAAATATGCCTGAAACCTGCCTTTTCGATAAGTGACATCTCCCACTCCTTTTGGGTGAAAAGTTTCATTCCTTTCTATTCTTTCCAGAGGAGATTCTTAATAAAAAGTAGATATTTGGGATCTGACTTTTTATATCAAGGATGAGAAATGAATTTCTTCTCCATTAAAATGACTAGGCATCGGTGATCTTAGAGCAACATAGACAACATTGGATTTCTTTAGTTCACTTTTGCTTTGTGAAGGATTGAATTTTTTATTTTTACTTTTTTTTAGATTTAGTAGATAGATTCTGTTTCTTGCAGTCGACAAAACAAAACAAAACAACAACAACAACAACAAAAACCAATGTCATGGATCAGGAGCTGCTTTTGCTGACTCTGTCATGCATGATTCTCTCTAGCTTTTCCAGGAACAGGGTTCCTTTTCCTTCTGTTCACCTGCTAAAGTCTTCTCACTTTTTTCCCCCTGTGCTATAGACTTGCAATTCCTGCAGTCATGTTTTCAGATTTACAACTGGCTGACCTATATTTCTTAGTTGTCTGGGTTAGCTTCTGTGGGTCTGGGTCATATCATCTGTGAGATGTGGACAATACCTTCCAACATCTTGAGGGATATCATGAGGCTTAATGAGTGTTTGCAGTTCTCACTGAGCTTCAGAACTGTGAGATGCTTGATAAATCCAAAATACTGCTATGCTAATAGCAGGCTCTGTTATGAGAAAGCTGTTAAATACAACCCCGCCCCCTCAGAGCTCAGTGACCTTTCTGCCTGTTCTACTGATTCCATGTCCTCTCCCAGAGGGGTATTTTGAGACTTTCCAGCCTGGATTCTTCTCTGACTTCATAAATGCAGCACATCTGCAAAGTCTGTACAGAAAATAAGGGGTTTATTTATTTAAGTAATGCTTGTTCATCTGGAACGTAATAGCAGCTGGATTCCTGCTGTATCAAGAATCTATTTGTTCCAGCAGGTCACTCAAATGTTGTTTATCAGTTTTCATTCCCACTAACAGAATTAGGCTTTCAAGCCATTTCAAATCAGTTTTCCTCCCTTCATTTTGGAGGCCGTCAATTGGAGAGATACATTTAGCACAGCCATGGCATATTTCATGTCAGCAGAGTCTCCATTGTCTGCCCCAGAGCTAAGTCTTCTAAGAAAGCATCTACTAACTTAACTATCAATTGATGCACACAGTGTTCTGTTCCTTGGGGGTTCCTGAAATTGGTCATTTTAAAATCATGTGCTTTGTAGCTTCATAGGTTTAAAACATAAGGTTTTTAATAGTTGTGCTTTTGATTATAGTAACATGTGCTTTTAGGAATTATTTTAACCTGATGTTCAAACTTAGGTCTTTGATACAAATTTAATTATTAGTAAAATAGTTATCTATATCAAATGAGAAACCTGTTCACTTTTTTTTTCACTTTTAAAATGCAACTAAGATAAGGCTAATCATTTGAGATATTCTTCACAAGATTAGTAATCATGATCAATGATTATCGTTGGTTAATAGCAGTGCAACCCAAACTAGAGAATACAGGAGTTTTATTCAGTACTGTCAGAGATATTTTTTTTTTAAATAAGAGACCTGCAAAGGTTTTAAAGAATCAATAGCTTCCAAAGTCATGCAAAATAATCTTGTGGCAGACAGAGAGTACCTAAAGAAAAACCTGGTGAAAATTTCAATGAGGCCCAAATGTGAATGTGTGTTTTGCACTCATTGTGGATGGGAGCAGTGAGGATGCACACTTGTGTAGACAGCACCACAGATACCAACAAGCAGGTACTGGGGTCATCATGATAGTCACCGTCTCGCCTCACTAATATAAGGAGCAGTGCTGACACCTATTGTCATGTCTGATCAGGGATCAGTTATATGTGGTATGTGACAAAATTATGTTCATTAGACTAATAAAAAATGAAGAATAGGTAGTTACAAATCTAGAAAGCAGAGAAATAAGGTGTCAAACCCTAGTAGATCAACTCCAGTGCATATGCTTTTAAAAAGCAAAGGGCACATGTGAACAAGTGGGTGTGCTACCGGATTATAGCTCCTGGGTCTTTGTGACCTTGGGTAGGTTATGTAGTGTCTCTGTGGTTTGTTTTCTTCATATTTAAGTGGAAGACAATGCCCTTCTTATCCTGAGGTTATTAATAAGAATGTATTAGATAATAATAGTAAACAAATATTAGTGTACAAAAATAATTGAAGTAGTGATATAATCTAGAGGCACGATAACAGGCATGAGCAGGATTCACGTTCTCTTCTTATTGCTAGTGTTAGTTCACACCCATGTACCTACATTTTAGGGTATGTTCTATTGAAAGTCATGCTAGTGTTTGAGTGGTTTTCAGGATTTGCAATGATAGACACAATTTATAAACTTGCTTATTATTCCTCCTGGTGCTCTAAAATGAAAGTAAAATTCAAACACATCTTAAATGGACAACAGCAATGGCACTACGAAGGTGACAATGAGTGTGTTTATGATTGTTTATAATTCTTAAGGGATTGAAAGCACGGAAAGCAGGGGCAATGGCAAGTGTTTGGAATCAGGGAGAGCTATGCTGTTTGCAGTAGCAGCCACTCCTCACAGATGGCATTTTGTTCTTGACAAGAGTTCATAAGAACTGAAGTTGTTCCTGATTATGAAATACATATTTGATTTGGGTGGTTTGTCATGAGAAATAAATGTAAAGTGCCACAATTATTTTACACTGATTGCATAACAAAATATTTTTAGATATTTTTACATAAAATATTTTATTAAGATTAAATCTACTTTTTGAATGTTTTTCCACAAAGTACCTAAAATTAGAATTAATTTTTAATTAATTTTTACTTATATTTTATATATTTTTAACATTAATTTTTCTTTAATCTTGAGAATTTTATAGTTATTCAATATAAAATTATTATATTTACTGCCTATATTCCTCTCCACTTCCTTCCAAATCTACCCAACATGGACTCTGACCAATTTCATGTATTTTCTCTCACTCAATCTCCATGTGATAAACCACTAATCCACTTAGTGCCACACATAGATGTATGGGTATAAGGGTCAATCATTGGAGCTTGGGAGATGTACCAGTGGCTAATATTCTTAGTTTTTTTTTTTTTTGATAATTGTGCTCCCACCTTGGTATTCTAGAAGACTGTTAACAATTCTTAGGAAAATGCGTGTGTGTTAGATTCACGATGATCAGGTCAGATAAAATAGAATTCCTAGGTTGGGATATATTGGGATTTATATAATGAAACTCTGACACTTCCCTAGATTTCTGTTCCAGCTCATTTGTTGAAGCCAGGTGTAGCTCTTATGGTGAGTGGGGGTTTGATCATTTTTCCCTCAGAAATGGGGTCAGGTTGCAGGAAGGAACTAGTTTGGCAAAGATCTCTCCAGTTTGACCTTTAGAGTTACCTTTCACAACTGTTTTCAGCCTTGTCCTTAGATCAAAGTAGACTTCCTGATGCACAAACGGCTCCTCAAAATCCTTATGAAATGGTTCAGTACATGGAGAAAATCTCAAGAAGCACTAAACAGTGAGTGTGGCAAGAAGGCTGCTTGTTCTTCCTGGTTGCCCAGCTAGCTTAGACCGAAAATAAACACACAGAAACCATATTAATAAAATCACTGCTTGGCCCATTAGCTCTAGCTTCTTATTGACTAACTCTTACATATTAATTTAACCAATTTCTAATGATCTGTACATCACCACGAGGTCATGGCCAGCCAGCAAAGTTTTAACATGCCTATCTCCAGCGGCGGTTCCATGACTTCTATCTAACTCCGCCTTCCTCCTCCCATGCTATAGTCCAAGCCAGTTCTTTATTCATTAATCAATGAAAGCAACACATAGACAGAAGGACTTCCCATACTAGTTGAGAAAAAAATTGTGATGAAAAGACAGAACGAGAGTGCAATGTAGCGCTAGAGGGAAGAGACATGATGAAGTTTCCAAGGAAGGAGATTAAAACAAACAAAATATCTCAGAAAATTGGGAAACAACTTTCCTCAAGACCCAGTAATACCACTTTAGAATATATATCCAAAAGATGCTCAATCGTGCCACAAGGACATGTGCTCAACTATGTTCATAGCAGCTTTGTTTATATAGTCAGAACCTGGAAACAACCTAAATGACCCTTGACCAAAGAATGGATAAGAAAAATATGGTATATTTACACAATGGAGTACTACACAGCAGAAAAAGACAATGACTGCTTGAATTTTGCAGGAAAATGCATGGAGCTAGAAAACATTATTTTGAGTATGGTAACCCAGACACAGAAAGACAATTATCACAGGTACTCACTCATAGGTGTTTTTTAAACATTAAGCAAAGAAAACCAGCCCACAAACCAAAATCTCAGAGAACTTAGACAACAATGAGAACACTAAGAGAGACTTACGTAGATCTAATCTACATGTGAAGTAGAAAAAGACAAGATCTCCTGAGTAAATTGGAAGCATAAGGACCTTGGGGGAGGGCTGAAAGGGGGAGAGGAGAGGCAGGCAGGGGAGCAGAGAAAAATGTAGAGCTCAAAAAAATCAATTCAAAGAACAAACATAATAATCTGAGTCAGTCTTTCCTGAGAGAATAAGATGTTTTAGCTACAAAGCAACTTGCTTCCATAAGAAGGACCATTCTGATGATGTAATATGTTGTCTAAGATACCACACCTGGTTGAAACTAGAAAGGGGGTGTGCACCTCCTGCTCCCCTGGGCTTATTGTCTCTGTCATTTCCTGCTAATATACAATAATTCAAAAAGAAATAATTGAAAGAGAGATTTATTTCAACTTTTTAAATGAATGTGTTTCAATAAAGATTAAATAAAGATGGTTTGAGATTTTTAAAAACATGATCTCATAATATAAATAGAAAGAAAGAAAAACCTGACATTTGTCCCTAGGATGCAAGAAAAATATTTTGTCTGGCATTAGACTTTTTATTTAGCCTTAAGACTGTAACCACAGTTTATTGGTTTCCAGTATTTAGAGTTAATTTCTAAAGGTGTTAACAAGTAGAAATGAAGTTTTCTACTACGGAGTTGACAAAGTCACAGTGGCCAAACCAAACTTATCTCTCTTCTTCCTCCTCTTTCCCCACAGCTGAAGTGGTGCGGAGTTTCACAGGCAGTCCCAGCACTCTGTTATTTCCTTCAAATCATTTGTTCTCTGCCTCATTATCTCCCTTTTCCTGGCTGTTTGTTTTGAGACCCATTTTTTTTTTCATTTAAATGACAGGTCAATATGAAGTTTCCTGTCCTCCAATAAAGACTGAAAATGGACATTTCTTGGTTCCTGACCCAATAGTAATGCGATCCTTTGATAAAACAACATTTACCTTAGTGCATATTGCCCCTGTTTCCACAGACACGAATGTCTGATAATACCAGTCGACTTCAACTGGAGGGGGGTTGATTGTAGCCACTGTTGTATTAATGGGGATATTTTGCCTGGAAGGTCATCATTGTAAATTGCAGGGCCACAGCTGGGAAGGATCGTTGATGGCCTTTCTCCCTGAACAACCTACATAGCACCGTCCAGCACAATGAATACTGTCAAATATGTCACTGGTAGAGTTTGCCCCCTTTAATAGGCTGTCTCTTCACTCAGAGAAGAGTTCCCTTTGTTTCACAGAAGTTTATTAATTTACTAAGTGCTGATGTATTCCTGTTAGCTTAGCCACTACACACAAATCCCCTGATGTTTTAATTATCAGCAGCAGCTCCATGACCCCACAGTCAGCACCATGTCCGCCACTCAGGCCACAGCCTGGTGCCCTGGCTCTGCCACTGCTGTGATTGGAAGGTTTAAATTACTGCTGTAATATGAAGACTTAAATTAAGCCTCAATTGTTCTAGTTATCAGTAAGACTTAGTAGTCAAAAGCTGGGATGGAAACCTCCTATTTCAGAAAAGGTTGAATAATAACTAGCTGAACTTGATTTTTTGGTCAGAACCAAAAGGAAGCATCAAACTAAAGTCCCTGCCTTTTCCTTCTTGTGTGTCTTCTCTATCCAGTTTTCTGGCTTCCTATGTCGAGTTTCATTCAGCTAATTACTGGCTCCACCCCCTGTCAAGTTTCACTTTATTGGTAAGTCTCACAAGTGTCAGAGTCCAATCAAAATATTCCACAATAAAGTGCCATTTTTGGGTTTTGTTTTTATTAATTGTCTATTTCCCGACCAAATGGGGCTCTACTCAGAGTACTTACCTATGCCTACAGTTGACTGGGCAATTCCTCTTTCTTCCTCAGTTTCATCTCTTCATATCTTACAATGAGATGCCTGAGCCGTGTAGAGTTGAATTTTGTACAGGGTGAGAGATGATGTTATATCTCCATTCTTCTATAGACACTTACCCAGTTTTCTTAACACCACTTGTTGACATTACTGTTTTCATTTCCAGTAAATAATTTTGGCAACTTTGATTAAAAAAATAATTAGGTAGATGAAATTGCATGGGTTCATCTCTGCATCTCTTTTCTGATCTGTTGACTTATATGTCTGTTTTTGGGCTAGTTCACTGTTATTTTTATTATGACGGTGATGAAGGCTAGTTTTATATCAACTTGACACGAGCAGAAGTTTTCTGAGAGGAGGGAATCTCATTTAAGAAAATGTCTCCATAAGATCCGGCTGTAGGCAAGCTTGTAAGGCATTTTCTTAATTAGTGATTGATGGGAAAGGGTCAAGCCCATTGTGTGCAGAGGCATTCCTGACCTAGTGGTATTGGATTCTATAAGGAAGTAGGATGAACAAGCCATGAGGAGCAAGCCACTAAGCAGCACTCTTCCAACGTTATAGCATCAGCTTCTGCCTCCATTTTCCTGCCCGGCTGGAGTACCTGTCATCACTGTTTTGATGATGACCTATCGTATGGAAGTTTGACTGATATAAATCCTTTTCTCCCAATGTTGTTTTAGGTCATGGTGTTTTATCATAGCAATAGTAAACCTAACTATGATGGCTCTGGTGAAATTTTAGCTCAGGTATACCTCACTTGTAATTATATACTTGTAATACCTCACATAGTACTCTTATTTTTTTCTCGAGGTACTTAGGCTTCTGGGGTTTTTTTGTGCTTTCATATAAGTTTCAAGATTTTTTTATTCCTGTGAATAGCATTGGGAATTTGAATCTGTGGAATGCTTTCTAAAGTTGGGGTATTTTCACAGTATTAATTCTTCCAGTTCATGAGCATGGGTGTGGGTCTCACTGTCTTCTAGAATTTTCTTTGATTCTAGAACTTTCACTTCCTTGATAATATTTAAAATGTTTTGGGAATTTTAAAGTTTCTCTGATTTTGATTTTTTTATGTTTATTATAGATATAAAACACTAGTGATTTTTGCAAGTTAATTTTGTATCCTTCCACTTTGCTGGGAAGTGTTTTCCAGCTCTGTGTTTTCTGGTGGACTATTAGAATTTCTCATGCGTAGGTTCATACCATTTACAGAGGAGGATAATTCTTCCTTTCCTGTTTGTATCCCTTTATTTGTTTCTCTTGTCTTGTTGCTGTAGCCAAGACTCAAGTCCTACACTGAAAAGATGGTGATGTGTATTCCTTGAAGACAGTAAAAAGAGTCACTTTGTTTTCTGATTCAGTTTGCTATTTTCATAGTGATTTGCCTGAAGGATTTGTAGTATTGGGGGCTTGCTTATTCCTCTTTTATTTAATAACAGTCCTAGTGCTGCTATTTTTTTTCCTGTAGCCTCTTGGGTGTATTTATCTTTTTCTTCAGTCCAGAACACTTTTTTTTACAATATTTTTCTATAAAGCTCAGTGATCATAAATTTTTGTAGACTGTTTTTATCACAGAAAGTTTTACTTTCATCCCCAGAAATGATACATATTTTTGCTGAGTATACTACTCCAGTTTGGCAATTTTGATCTTTCAAAACACGAAAAGCATCTTACCAGTTCCCCTTGTCTTTTAACATTTACATTGAAAGCTCTGTTGTTATTTGATTGGCCTGTCTTCTTAAGAGATGCTGGCCTTCTCTTGCAGCTTTCAGTATACGTTGAGCTGCATATCCGTGGTGTAGGAGGTTCTTCTGTTCATGTGCTGCTTTCATTGGTTAATGAATAAAGACTGCTTTGGGCCTGATAGGGCAGAACTTAGATAGGTGGAGAAGACAGAACTGAACACTGGGAGGAAGAAAGCAGAGTCAGAGAGAAGCCATGGATCCTCTGCAGGAGATGGACACCAGTTAGTATTTTCGGTAAGCAATGCTGCATGGCGATACACAGACTGATGGAGATGGGTTAAACTAATATGTAAGAGTTAGCCAATAAGAATTTAGAGATAATGACCAATCACTGTTTTAATTAATACCTTTTTTGTGTGGTTATCTCGGGTATAAGCTAGCTGGGTGGCCTGGACAAACAAGTGGCCCTCTCCATTACAACATACTCAGTATTTTGCCTATTATATAACATAAAGATTTCCATTCCACTCACATCTACTTATTTGTTTGTTTATTTATTTATTTTTTGCAGAGTGAGGTTGGATATTTATTTAGTGGTTTATGTAAGGGAAGGGGAAAAAGGAAAGGGAAGAAGGGAGAAGAGCAGAGAGGAAGAGAGAGAGAGAGAGAGAGAGAGAGAGAGAGAGAGAGAGAGACAGAGAGAGAGAGAGAGAGAGAGAGAGAGAGAGAGAGAGAGAGAACCCGAAGTGGGTGGGGAAGAGAAGAGGAGCCACAACAGTATCTACTTCTTTGGGAGAGAGATGGAAAGGAAGAGAATACTTAGTGTTTTGTATACGTTAATGGAGTTCTCTTTCCTTGGATTTGTGGGATTTTCTTCTATGATTTTTTTTATTAAAAAGCATTATTGGTGCAGAATTGGTTCTCTTATGTAGTATCTACAATTCAGACATGTGTTCATTTCAGATTTTCACAAAGATCATGTAAGTTCTGTTCATACAATCATAAAATATTCTTTTTATTGATTGAATAATCTAATTTCTCTTTTTTTCTTAAAGCCCCAACATTCTTTCATCAAAAGATGAACTCTATATAAAGAAGACATTGAACTTTTAAATATCTTCTTGAATTTTTAATTTCCAGATTTAAGTTCGTTTTTTAAAGTATTTCTTTTTTTGAAAAAATGTATATAATAAATTTTGATTAAGTTTTTCCTTTTCCCAAGACTTCCCAGATCCTCCTCATCTCTTTAACTGCACATATGCCTTCAGCTCTTTCTCTTTTTTATTTTGATTAAAAATCAAAACAAAATAAAATAATCAACAATATCCAAGGGCAATGGAAGTGAAGTTTTCAATGACTGCTGACTTGGAGATATGAACTGTGTGGTGTGAATGAATTGGGAGTGAGTTTTGAGGTAGTGGATTGTACTTTTTAACCTTGCAGAGGGTTGGCCAGAGTCTCTCTAGGTCTTACCATGAACTGGCAGGGGTGTTCAGGTAAGCAATTTGACTGATGGTCTGAGTTTGCACATAGTCTAACAATTTTTATAGGTTCACCATGAACCTAGAGAAACATTAAAGGGAAGTGTCAGAAGTCATGGGTTCCCGACCTTGACATGTGTCTGTAAGAGTCCCCACTGTCTCAGGAAGGAATGGCTCAGTCTGAGTTTCTACAAATGTCAACAATAGTCTGAAGATGGACTTGAGAGTAGAGAAGTGGCTCACTTCTCTGTGTCCCCTCAGTAGATCAATTTGAGACCCCACTGGTCTTAGTAGGAATGTACAGAATAGTGAGAGAATCGTGAAGAAGGTCACATTATGTATCTGTGACCACATAGTGAGTCATCCAGAGTCTTTGTTGGTCCCTGCATAGGTGTGACACAAGTTAGGGGATGAAAATTTGGATCACAAATCTCTGATTTCACCTGGGTTAGAGGTCTTGTAACATTCAGCGGGAGTTGAAGCTATAAAACCAAGTTATATATCCCTGACTTCACAATGAGTCAATTAGAGTAGCTGTGGGTCTTGAAAGAATTGTCTGTCACGTGATATCTCTTAGTGCTAATTTAAAATGCTGTTGATCATATGGTCTAATTACCTTAATTTTAAATGACTGATATAAACTATAAATGAAGTATACACATAACAACCATCTTCCAATGTCATCCAGTTTCTACTGCTCTGTAGTGTGCACTTTTCTCAAAAATACAATATTTGATTAGTATGTAGAAAAAAATTGAAAATAAATCAAGACGTCACATCCTCAAAAATCAGATAAATGTTTGCAATTTCCAAAATTGAATAGGAAATTCTCTAATCTTTCTTTCTTGGTGTAGCCTATTTAATCTTTCCCACACTGAAAAGGGCTCCACTATTGCATCATTGTCTTCTTCCTGTTGAAATGTTAAAAACAATGCATACTTTCATACTGCCTACCCAAACTTTCTTTTACTTTGCTTTTTTTTTAAAGCTATGTCTTACTGTTATCTCAGAGTTTTTTGCTTAAGATTTTTAAAATTTTTATTGATGTGTATGAATGTATGTGTACTACATACATAACTGGTACCATTAGAAAAATAGAAGAAAGTGTAGTATCCCCTGGCATTGAATTTATAGATGGTTGTGAGCCTCCAAGCGGGTACTGAGATTTAAAACTGAGTCCTCTGTAAAATCAACAAGCACTCTCTACTACTGAGCAATCTCTCTAGTCACTGACTTCCAGCTGTTTTGTTTTAAATGAATAATTTAGTAATTAAAAATTTTAATTTACATTTAATAATTCTAATAAAAATACAATCTGATCAGGTTTGTGTTCCTTCATCTCTTCCTAGATATTCCCCACCTTTCCACTCCAGGAGTTCTACCTATTGCTTAGCTGTGTTGACATAAGATAAAGTCGTCTAAGAGGAGGAAATCCCAATTAAGAAAATGCTTCCATAAGATCTAGTAGGCAAGTCTGTAGGGCATTTTCTTAATTAGCAATTGATATGAGAAGGCTCAACCCATTGTGGGTCTTAACGTCTGTGGGCT
>JAQHUG010000004.1:17597568-17609599 GCA_028555095.1 Dicrostonyx torquatus
GAGGGAGGGAGGGAGGGAGGGAGGGAGGGAGAGAGAGGGAGAAGAAGAACTGGGAATGGTGTTTGGGCTCCTGCAATTTCAAAGCCTACTCCCCATAACATACCTCTTCAAACAAGGTCACACTTCTAAAAGAGTTCCACCCGCTTGGGGCCAAGCATTGAAATATATAAGCCTGTGGGAGCCATTAACATTCAAACCACAATACACATGAATCATAAATACACATCAATCATTAATAAAGACAGTACCGCACAGGCTTTCTTACAAGACGATCTTGTGGATGTATTTTTCAGTTAACACTCTCAGGTAAATCTAGGTTTATGTAAGGTTGATAGAAGCCGACTAGCACAGAGATGGTGTCCATTTTCACAATCCAGAGCCTCCTAATCTGTGAACATGTGAGGTTTATATACTTTCTGCTCTCTTCAAGTTTTTTCCCCCTCTGGTATTAAAGTTGTAATTGTCTTTCAGTTCACTAATTAAAATTATTTGAAGATTATTTTTAGGTTTTAGACTTTTTAATGTGCATTTTGTTCTTAAAAATTTATTATTATCATTACTATCTCATATATTACAACCAGTTCAGAGCTTCCCCTCCCTACCTTCTTTTTTTCTTTCCTCCACATCTCCCCTCTCTTCCAGATCCATGCTCCCTCTGTCTTCCCTTGGAAAAGAGCAGGCTTCCCAGGGACATCAAACAAATAGAATATGCTAAAATAAGGCCAGGTACATGAGGTACATACCATCACATCAAGGCTGGCCGAGGAAAACCAGGAGGAGGAAAATGGTCCCATGAGCTGGCAAAAGATTCTTAGTAATGAAGACATGGGGCCTGAACTGGCCAGTTCTGTAACAACGCAAGGCCTCAAGTGGAGGAATGATGAAACAAAGCAAGCTACATAATCTTGGACCTACAGTTTGTACTGCCTGTAGAGTGCTCTGGGGTCAGAGCATAACAGAGTCCTTCTCTGGGGAGCAGATGCAGAGTCCCATAGCCAAACATTAGAAGCAGCTCATGGAATCATGCAGAGGAGGGGGAGGAAGAATCAGAGGAATCAGAGGGTGCAAGGACACCAAGAGAATGTGGCCCACACAGCCAACTGACCGGAACTCAAAGGAGCCCACAGAGATCAAAGAGCCTCTATGTCCCCTGTATATGTGATATGACTGGGTACACTGGTGTTCTCGTGGAATTCCTAAAAGAGTGGGAGTGGGGGCAGACTCTGACTCTGTTGCCTACTTAAGAGTTTTTCAGATTTTTATGTCATTGTGTTTGTGTGTTACGAGGTGCATCTGAAATTAGCTGGGCAGAAGGATGGTCTAGAGATGTCTGGGAACTCCTTAGTTGCCAAGGCAAGGAGCTAGGGAAGCTGGCCAGCATCTGAAACTAGACTACAGAAGTATACACTTAGGATTCGTGCTCCAGTGATGCCTTACTTGTGCCACCATGGTTGATTTTTGGGCTGGGGTTTAGAGTCTAGAGACCCCTTTTCTGTTGCTCAGAAGTTCGTGCGCCAACTATTCATGATCTGGAGATCGCGTAACTACAGACACTGGAAACTAACTGGTGTCTAAGTTGCTTTTTCAGAATGGTTTATGATCACAACATTAAACATAACTAAAACTTGGTGCTAGATAAATTTCATATTAAAAATGAAAATATGTAAACTATAAATTTCGAACTCAGTCATGTATTTTGAGAAGACTGGTTTCCAAGTAGAAAAAGGAACTACGCAGAACAAACATTTGATGCACCTAGAACACAATGTCATTGAGGTATTGTGATAGGATGTCATTGTCAAACATACATTTAAAAATCATAAGATGAGAATATTCTGATGTTCTAAAATATAATACATATAAAAATACACATAAAATATTTTATATTATATATCAAAAGATGTAATAATCAGAACAGAATAAAGGTGTCTCAAATGAGAACAACATAAATCAAAACAGTACAAAAATGGGCAAAGTTTAATGACTACCATCACATAGAAACACACACAAACAAATAAATGATGTATAACTTTGTATAATTTATCATATATTCATAAATTAAAACAAAATCTGATGCAAATTTAAATTCACCAGGTTGAGAGTTTTAGAACCTCGCAATTCTACAAGCTGCTGATGGAAATGCAAATTGTTGTAACAATTTTCATGCTAGCTTTTGTTGATACGGGAATGTAATCAAGTATGAACCATGAAAGTATTTGAGTAGATTAACATTGGAACTAACTCCAGCACCATCCTCAGAAGTTGATAAATGAATTACGCCATCAATAAAAAGTAACACTATTCAATAACAAAAATTAATGTCTTAAACCACTATTAATAAATATTAACACATTTCATCAATATCAGTTTTTCTAATTATTTTAATTTTGCAGATTATAATATAATTAAATCACTTATTCCTGTACTTTCCTCACTCCAAACCCTCATATACCCTCCCCAGGTCTTTTTCAAATTCATGGCCTCTTATTTTCATTATTGTTCCTTCATACATATATATGTATATATTTTTCTAATAACAATTTTTAAAGAAAAGATCATTGCATTTTCATTACCTAAGACCATTAGTAATTACTCGAGTTTTCCCGCTTATTTCTGCCCACCACAGTCTCATACTTGAAAACCATATTGGAATGAGTTGCCCACCCTGATCTCTCTTGGATCATATACTTTAAGGGAATGAATATGTGAATTTCTGGAAAACTATTTTTAAAAAGGGAAAAAGTACTTCAGAAATATATACATCGTGTGTGATGTGGTTTGGATGTAAAATGTTTTCCACAGGCGCATGCATTTAAATGTTTGTTCACTATCTAGTAGTGTTGCTTTATGAGACAGTGGAGTCTTTGGGTGGTGACTCCTGCAGAGTAAGTGGATCTCTGTAGGCAGGCAGTGGTCCCATTTCTGCTTCTCTTCTACTAAAATGTAAGACTATTTGATACAATCTGAAGAAAGATGTATAATATCCATAATTTCAGTTTAGAGTTTGTGAGTGTAGTAACAATTGAACAAGCTAAAGTAAAAGAATAAATAGTAATATATATATAATACAACACACATATATATATTTCTAATATATATATATATTAGAAACGTAATGGAGATAGACAGATAGATGATAGATAATAGATAGATGATAGATAGATAGATAAGGAGAAAGGGGATAGAAGTAAAGGAGGAGAAAGGGAGGGATGAAGGAGAGAGACAGAAGAGAGAGAGAAAGAGATCATCAAACCATAAAACAGGTGGTTAAAACATTGAAAAGCCATGGTGAGGCAGTCAACTGGAGTTCCTGATAGAAAGAGTCCCTGTCAAAGAATGTTCCCTCAAATCAGACTTCCAAGTAAAGGCATAAATAATTGCAAAAGAATAAAAATAAAAAATCCAGTTAGGGTCTTGTCAACATCCTGCAGAATGCCGGAGATTTGGTCATGTTTCCCAGCTCCTGACTGTGCTTTCTCTCCATGGATGAGCTTCCCCTGGCTGACTTTCCAGTTTCTCTCTTTCCCTGTGGGTGTCTTAGAATCATGGGATACACAAAAGTAAAACCTGTGGAAAATACTTTACCCTCTACCTGTTTTCAGAGACTTGCTTTTAGCTTCAGCTGCTTGGCTCTACTTTCTCCCTCCCTATTTACAGAGGTTGGGGGTGGTGTAGCCCTCCTCCAGACAAGAGGTCTTAAAGGACACATTGAGATAAATGTGCTTTGGTCTGAAATGATGGCTGAGGTACAATACTGCCACCAGAGCCAACTTCTCAGCTGGCACAGAGCACACACGAATTTAGCAATATAATTGTAATGTACGTTACAGCGGTGATGAGGGGTCCCAGTTGCAGGCTCCCACTATGACAGAGCTGCCCACCACCATAGCTTCCTGGGGAGTGTATCCACCTTTCCTTTGAGTTCCTTTAAGCGATTTTTTCCCCTCTGGTATTTGAGTGGATAAGAAAAGTGGCAAATACAGGATATGACTAAACATGCTTTCTATAATACACACATAAGAAGCTGTAGTCAAAATAATACACATCAATTCCATGTTGCTGGATAACTCTGGGGACAGAGAGCTGCTCAAGGGACATAGCAGTGTATTTAAATTTTCCCTTCCAGTTTTGTAGTCAATTTTTTTTTCCAGAAAGATTTCAAGCAGATGATACCATTTATAATTTGTTAAACTCCTCAGAGGGTTGGTTACATCATTTCCTTTATGAGTGTATACACTCACATACATACAGATGCACATGCATTATAGTTTTGTTTTTACCTTGTCTGTTCTTTCATCTTGGTGTCCTTGTCCACCCTTCAAATCTCTGAACTACTGTTAAAGTTTGCTTTTCTGCTCATATTGCCCTTGTCCCTGCATTGCATTTTGTGTGTTTCTCACTTAGTCATCACAAGAGTCTTACTACCATATCCCTTTTGACCAATGAGGAAAATGAGCTCGAGGAAAGTGAAATAACCTTCATGGTCACAGGGCTGAGACTGGAAGGCTGGCAGTGGGACTACAGAGCTCGCACTATTAAGCACCAGACTTTGCAAATATTGAAACTACTTGAGTGTGCAACTCCAGTGTTTATCATATAATGTCACCTTCATTTCTAAGTGGAAGGGGAAATAGGAAATGAATCTTGTGGATGAAGCTCATGCGTGATTTCTTATAGGGAGACTTAGATACATGTTCAATGTAGAAATTTTTTTAAAAAAGAGAAAATCCTTGGGGCCACTTTGGAAGTACACATCTCATTTTCTGAGCTGCTCTTATCCCATGCATTCATTCCTCCAGGCTACCTGGTAATTTTTACACATCCCCGCTCCTGACTAGGTCTCTCATTGAATCAGCATATCCTACACCCTACCAACTTCCAACATTCTCATTTCTGACCTCTAACCTTTTTTCCCCCTGAATTTCCATTTACACAGAATGGCAGGTTTAGGGAGAAGAGAAGAAATTAGAATCAATGAAATCATAAATCTTCATGGCCCAACTGTGTGGGTCTCTACCTTCAATTGTTAAATCCACTGATGTGATAAATATCACTGTCTAGGAGATTAGAATATAATATCAGCTGCTAAGAACTGAAATAACTCAGTTTCAATCTTTTGACTGAATACTGAAGATCAAAAATAGAGACAATATTATTCATTTGAGTTTCCCCTTCTAGTGACCAGGGTTCGTATGTGTTCCAAACCAGCAAGAATTATCTCTGCAGGATCATGGTAATAATTGCACTTAGGAGTGGTAGTGCTGGAAATGCACATTTATTTTATATATAGATATTCAAAGCACAAAGCTTACTTGGTCTAAACAATTACAAACAATTTCATCATACATAGGATACACAGGTACCGGGTGAAAAAAACTGGAGAGATCAAGAGGGTTGAGCTTGTGTTATTTCCCCATTAACTCAGGATTAGGAGTCATGAGCTTTTGTTGGTATCTAAAATCAGCTTGGACTCAGGAGTGTTTTTGCTGTTGTTGTGGTGGTTGTTGTTTGTATGTCTTTTTTAGGCTCAAAGACCGTGCCCTACGAAAGCTTCTTGGCTACTTGCCACAGTCCCATATGTTGTTCAGAATGGGACCAGTGGAAATTTACAATAGCATTGTGTTTAGAAACAGACATGGTCTAGGAAGTATTAAATATGTCAAACATATTATATTCTAGCTCACCTGCTCTTTCCTGGATCCAGCCTGTGAAGAGGACAGAAGCAGTCACACAGTATTGCCAAGCAGGGAGGAGCAACCTGCATGAGGAGAATCTTCAACATGCCAACTTTGCCTATGGCTTTCATGCAAAAGCCTGTCTACCTCCAGAAGGGTCTCTTGGTGGCAGGGATCGCACTCCGCAAAAAGCTTTATCAGAAATAAAGGCTGACATTTTGATCTCCATTTGACTATTGCCTATATTTTTCCACAATTGGTCTTCAACTCAACAGGAGGAGAAAATAGAAGATTCATTGCCCCACCTAAAATCTTGACACATAATATCACAGGGAAAATAAATAAGAAGAGGCTACAAGGAAAAGAGTGAAGCAGTATGGGAGGAAAAAAAAAACTGCACTGCAGTCTTAGTCCCACTTCTCAGGCAGCCTGTGGATTAGAACAAAGCACTGGGGCACATGATGAGAAAAGAAGCCGTGTTGTTTTTAAAAGGCTTATTGAAGGAAATAATAGTAACAGAAAAATCAATAAAGTGCATGATGCAGAATAAAAAGCAATGAAGTCTGGGTGAAGGCAAACACGCTTGTATTCACCAGAAGGAATCATGGGACCAATAACAATTACGTGCTTTTTATTATATGAACAAATAAAATGTTTCCATTGAAGCCACTGATCCCAATAACATTGAGTGCTTCAGAATCATAAGCATTCAGGGTTTGTTTTCCTCTGTTTTTTTTTTTTTTAATGAGCTCACGGCTTACAGTATAGTATCAATATCAGTCAAGTGATATCTGCTGGCAAAAGAAGCCAACTGAGAATTATAATGCCAATTAGGTCTTAGAATGTGGGTAAGCAGTGTTCTTGCTGCAGCATTCCTGAGAGGGGTTATTTTATTACTAGACATTCAAAACAGGAAATCAGACAGGGATTCTCATTTTTTTCCTTTCCAGAGTTCAGAAATGGGAGGATACTGGAGTATGTTAGAACTGTATTACCAATAATCAGCATGCCGCAGCGAGAACTGTGCTCATCTAAGAGCCCAGATACATCTTAAGTTTTCCCTTCACTATCAAACCCATAGTCTCCCTGTGTAGCCCGTGCTACTTATCAGTTTGACACGATTTGGAAGCACCCAGAAATCATGCCTCCTAACACATCCCTATGTGGGATTATTTAGATCTGTGCATGCTCGTGAGGACCATGTTGATTGGATTAATAGGTGGGAAGATCCACGCTAAAAGTGGACAACACCAGTCTCTAGGTTAGATGGAATAAAAGACAAAAGTAAGCCAAGTGCAGGCATTTGTCTCCACCTGCATTCTTTACTGCTGATTCCCTGTAACCAGTTGCTTCAAGTTCCAATTTCCATGGCTTCCCTTCCATGAGGGACTGTAACCTGGAAGTGTGAGACAAAATTGGTGTAGGAGGGCCCTTCTGTATTTCTGTTGCTTTCATTGGTTGAATAAAGAGACTGCCTTGGCCTTTTGATAGGGCAGCCCTTAGGTGGGCGGAGTAGACAGAACAAGAAGACTGGGAGAGAGAAGGCACTGGGGCAGACACCATGTTTCTCCAGCCTGAGATGGACATCTATTAGGATCTTTCCCTGTGGTGATACACAGATTACTAGATATTGGTTAAAATAATATGTGAGAGTTAGCCAAGAAGAGGCTAGAGCTTATGGGCCAGGCAGTATTTAAATGAACCCAGTTTGTGTGTAGTTATTTCGGGTATAAGTTAGCCAGGACCAAAAGAAGGCCTGCGGCTGGGAGCTGGGAGCTGGGAGCCGGGAGCCAGGAGCTGGGGAACGCAGCCCCCACAGCCCACTCCTCCTCATTGCCACACAAAATAAGTCATTTCTCCTTTAAGTTGCCCTTGTCAGGGTATTTGATTGCAGAAACAGCAAAAGAAAGTAAGATGATCTCCAAAGACAGGGCTCTAAGAACACCACTAAGGAGGAGACTGAATCTGTTGCTTGCTGTCAATCACTCTGATTACTACCCTTCAAAGCATGTGCTGATTTCTTAACTGCCCCTCCTCCCCACACATCATTTCCCAGATAGAGAATGCACTTCACCCTTTTCTCTGCCCATATCTGTGTGAACTGACCTGGTTATATGAGGAAAAATGACTTCCTTCCTGTGTGGTTGGTGTCACCAGGTCCTACTTTACTATGGACATCTTTTTCCAGATGTTGTACACTTTCAACAACAGCCAGACCTTCTGTGGTGATTGAGGTCTAAGGTTTCCACCCACCTTGATCTGATTCTACTCTGAAACTTACCTCAAGGAGAGTTCTAAGACCCCTTTCCTCTGCCAGTGAGGAGGAGTAGAAGTCCAGAGGGGAAAATTATTGCCATCCTTGCATGTTTTGGCATCTGATATTGAAGGAAAGAGAATTTGGTAACATGAAAACACCAGCAGGGATTGATGTGACCACAGATGGGGGGCCAGGACACCAGGAATTCCCTGCTTTCTCTCTGCAGGAAGTGATTCCTGCTCTGAACTCTCAGTCTTTGCCGTTTCTTCCTTCTCCTGGATGCTTACTCCTCAACGCCCCTATTTCGACGTCATTTCCTAAGTGAATTTGTTCTATTCTCTCTCCTCCTTTGGTTTTCTTCTTTCTTTTTTGTCCCTTAGTCTTACCACAAAAATAGAATCCATTCTGGGTTATGTACTTTCTTCTAAGTATTCGCCTGTTGATAGCTCCTATGGAAGCAAACAGTCTAGGTACTTGTACAAAGTATGTGAGGCTCATATGCAAAGACGGTGTCATAACTTTTCTGTGAATTCTGCGTTTTAGTCACTCAGTAGACTGGCAGCGTTGGCAGTAAGATGATGAGAGAATGAAGGAACAAATGAGCCAATGAATGCCATTTCCTTTGGTTCATTTGCATGCATGCTGTTAGTTAGCAAGAGCAATAAAGAATCCTTGCAGAATGATTCGTCAGAAACTTTCTTCTTGCCCAAACCAAAATATCAGAAGTCATTTTATTCCTTTCTCCCACTTCCTTATTTTCTCTGTGAATTCCTTTCTGTAACTATCTCTCAGTCCTTTGCTTTGTTCTTTGTGACAGTATTTTCCCACAGGAATTCCACATGGCAGCACGATCCTACATCCAGACCCTTCCACTACTACTGTTCAAACAGCAGACTACAGTAAAGCAAGAGCACAATGGATGTGTTTACAGAGATCACTTTAGAAATGCACTGATAACAGTTAGAGGCACATGATATATGACTATAACTTAAAGTTATCTGAGGTCTTAGTGATGTTAATAAAATAAATTGGAAAGGGATGTACATACCGAGTCCTTAACGTTCATGATAACATCCGATGTAGAAAGGCAAACTCCCCTGTGTAACTTAGGGGAATGTTTTAGAAGATTAAGATGTCCCAAGCACTGTTGGTGCTGACAATATCATTAAACAATTTTCCACAAGGGGTGAAAATAATTTCAGATGTCATAACAAGGACCTTTATGTGTCCGTATGGTGAGTAAATGGAAGACACAGCTATGTAGGAAGAATGGTTCTGGGTTGAAGAGGTGCTAGGCGACTCACAGAATCCCACATGGTTGTAAGTTTCTGCCCGACACTTTAATAACATAAATAGCTCATTTTAACTGGTATTAGTTTATTCCCCCCCTCCAGTCTTTTTCTATTTCCTACTGAAAGCAAATAACCTATTACCAATTCCTGATAGTGTATGGTGGGTTTAACTTCAGTTCTAGAAGCTGGATTTTTGGGAACAGGTGAATCAGAGAAAACTTTACTTCACTTTCTAGTATGAAAGCAGTCTTGGTGTTTCTTGTATTTCCTGTTCCTTAGCTGTCTCAGCAGGGTTCTGAATTTCAGTAGAGGTACAGATGTACAGATGTTCTTAGAAACTGGGCATTGATTAACCCTGATCTCTCTTGCATGGGCAGAAATGGAGACTGTTTTTACAGTACAGACACCCTGAGAAGACCCTGACTTCTTTCAGCTCTAATACGAAGTCTAATTAGATTTTGAAGGTTGCATGGCATTTTGGAGGGGGGGGATCAAAGATACAGAGGACTAAAGTCAAGCAGCGTTTATTTATTTGTAAAAGACTTTATTTCTAAAAAACCTTAAGCCAATGCCTGATTTGAGTCTACATCAACACCCTTGACATATAAGTGTAAACAACATAAATCAATAATTTAATGCAGTCTTCCTAAGGTTTTATCACAATAAATTCAGTGATTTTCAGCTTTCATTGGGATTAAACAACACTTTAGTCTCTTCCCCTTTTATGCCTGCCAGACCTTTTTACCAATATGTCCAATCTCTTACCTATCAATGTATTTTTTTCAAGAAACTAAGGGAAGTTCATAGCAGGTTTGTCTAAGCTTTTAGTATTCACACCATTAGATTCCCACAAAGAAATCTCTAAATATAAAAGGATCAAGAAGGCAAGAAAGCTTGAACCCCAATGCTGTCTATGATGATTGGACTTTATGGCCCATACCTACAGAATGCCTGGACACAGCACTGAAATAAAGAGTTGATGATAAAACAAGGGCATCATTTTTCGTTTATTGAATCAACCAAATGCAGTACAATGCCGACAGACACTTTGTTCCTTCCATAGACAATCAATAGCAGGAAACAAATACTGTTCTTCCCTGTGCAACAAGGTATGGCTACTGGCCACTTCCTGTTAGAGAGCACATCCAGAGTCCTGAGGAAAATATCTGGTATCTGAATCTTTAGCAAACATCACCTGATTCAGAACCTCCTAGAACTGATAGGAGGCAGCAAGTGCCCACCTGCGGTGGTGAATGATGCTACCCTCCTCCATAAGAGGATTTAATTAACACCTTTGCCTTCCTCTTCAAAGATTTATCCACGAACGTGAACAATGGGGCGATAAAGGAGGGGGGACACTGGATATTTGCGATCATTTGCGGTCTGCCTAGCTTTCATTATGCTTAGTCTCACCAGACATTGAAGCCCGTGTTTGTTAGCTACTTTCCATCATGGAGAAATCACAAAGAAGTACAAGGTACAGTGTCTTAAATAGCTTCCCGTCACTGAGCTGCAGAGGGTCATACCATGACCCAAGGCAAAGAGTGAGAGTAGACCTCTGCCCAAACACTCTCACCCCTCAGCCAAGGGATGTGACCTCGGAAGCCACTGCCATTGAAATGTTGTTGATGATAACCTAGATGTCACAGCAAGAACGGTCCCTTCTCACACAGACGGCAAAGACCCCAATGTTGGCTACACTCAGAGGCTGGCAAAAGAAGCCACAAGGGCCAGGTGTTCACAGCCTATCTCGTCCCCAATAAACTACGCAGGATGTTTTGTGCTAGCAGCAGAGTAATGACGCTAAGAGACTGAATGATTAAATGCCAGTCTGCCAGGCGGAGTACATTTGTTTTCTGCTTGAAAAAGCCACTTTCATTTTGTATGACAGCTTTCTTAACTGCAACATAGCTCAGAAAATGACAGAGAGCGAATGAGAATAAGTGATTGTAAACTGGCAAGCAACTATTTGCTACTATTTGAACTACCATTAAACTGTTCATTCAATTTCCGGGCAGAGGCTATCACTCAGCAGTAGAACTGGAATATAAGCATTATTTATTTGGTAGCATTACTGTGCCATCTAATATGAAGCCAAATCTTTTTAAATGAAAATCAGAGTATACGAAAATTGCCTTGACACTCAGCGACAAAATGTAATGCCTAACCTTGGCTTTTTGCTTCTCTACATCCCACTCTCATCACTCTTAATGAGATGTTGAGATTCTGTTTTCACAACATTATACCCACAATCATAATGTCCCCACTAGCAGTTTACCTGGACCAGAAGTTGCTTGCATCAAGCAGAGTTGAAATTTTACTTGGCTAACTCTGAGTTTCGTTTAATATTGTTTATTTACTTTAGGGATATGCCTTCTCACAGTTTGCATATTCTGTATGACAGAGTTGTTTTACTTTGAGGAACTAGGCATTGTTACTCAAATAAGGTCCGTTACCAGGTGCTCTGTGTACGTTATTTTCTGCATCTTCTTAATGAGGTAAGTTGTCTGACCCTGTGATAGACAAAGATGTTCAGGCTTATCAAGGTTAAGTGATTTACCAAAATTGTAAAGTTTGACCCCAATTCTTGACAGTTCATAAGCTCACAGTATCAGGATGCTTTTCTCAAAGGGAAGTACTTGCTAGTGGCATTGCCTAATTCACCAAGAGGAAATAAATTTAATTAATTAACTTAAGTTAATCAATTACTATTTAAGATATAATGTTTTTAGGTAAATGTGTCAGAATCAACACATGAAAGTTAAATCTTTATTTTCTATCTGATGGTTGTGTATGTAATATATATA
>JAQHUG010000004.1:17628241-17643150 GCA_028555095.1 Dicrostonyx torquatus
AGTGTGATAAAATATCCCTCAACACCTACCTGAATTTATTTAAGATGTGAAAAGCACTGGTGAAAATACAGTATCTTCAAAAAATTTGCTGAAAGAACTGGTATCTACATGTAGAATGGCAATAGTATTGAGGACATCAAGGTAAGACCTGAAACTCTGAAACTGCCAGAGATTTAAAAAACATAGGGAAACTACTTCAAAATATAGTCATAGAAAAGAACTTTCTGAATAAGACTGGTCCTTTAGTAATTGAGGACAGTAATCCACAAGCAACAGCCCGGTAGACAGAAAAACACCCACAGATCACAGTTCAACAACAATAAAATTGTAAAATTGTTGTATTATTGAAAGTGATCTATAGATTTAAAGCAATCTCCATCATACTCCTAATTACGTTATTTACATATCTGGAAACATGATACTAACATTCATATGCAAATATAGACTACCTTGAGCAGCCAGAGTAATGCTTAATTGAAAGAGCAATGAATAGTGGAGGCAATGCAATATATTATCTCAAACTATGCCAGAGAGTCACCATAATAGAAACAGCACACCATCGACTCAAAACCAGGCACACAGAACAATGCAATGATTAGAAAACTCAAAAATAAAATTACAGCAATAAAATTTTTGATGAAAACATACACAGGGGAAGAATCCAGCCTTCATACAATTGTTCCTTGGAAAATGTGGAAAATTTCAACATCAATAAGATATAACTTAAGCAATATTCATCCTGTACCAGAATAAAAGCTGGATGAAAGGCCTTAATATAAAATCTGAAACCTTGAAACCTCTAGAAGACAACATAGGAAAACAGTTCATGACAGAGGCATAGATAAGGACTCTCTGTAATGTGTTCCAATTACAATGGAAATTGGGCTAAAAAATAGATAAATGGGATTTCATGACACTAAAATTCTTTTGTGTAGCAAAGGAATAGATCATCAGGAGATAGGACAACAAAGAGTTGGCAACTATAGTTTTTACAGGGAAAAATATCTTGATTATATAAAGTCTATAAAAAAGGAAATACCAAGAAAATAAACCACCTATCAACAAATGGGTTAAGGAAGTGAATAGACATTTTTCAAAGAGAAAAGTACAAATGGTTAATACACATATGAAAAGCTACCCAAGGAACTTAGAAGAAGAGAGGAATATAACAAGAAAGATAACAAGAAGCAGAAGATGAGTTTTCTGTAAGATTGTCTCCCAGTAACATCAGAAACGACAGCCATAAAATCTCATCTGATATGACTGCCTTAGTGTTTAATGAACAATGAGAACATCAGGGAACATGAAAAACTAGATGGTGAAAACCCCATGAGTCCTCAACCCTACCCAAAAATCTATAAGTAACTGAGGAAAGCTAGGCACAGGAGACATGGACTTTCCCAAGGAAGAGCACACCAATAGATTGCCAGTGTCAAATAGTCACTTCTAAAAACATCTAAGAAATATTGTATGGACTGAATAGGTCATATCAGGAATATCTGTATACGGATATACATATATTCATGCAATAAAAATTAATGTAAAAAGAGATCATGAATTTGAGGTTGAATGAGGAAGGGTATATGAGAGGACTTGGAGAACAGAAAGGGAAAAGGGCAATATTTTAATTAAACTATACACTCAAAAATAAAATAAAACAAAAAATGCTCAAATCCTTAGCCTAAAAGAAGTGCAAATTAGAAATACTTTGATATTGCTTCTTACCTAGTCATAATATCTGTTATCCAGAGAGCAAATGACAACTAACGCTGGTGAAAATGTGGAGAAAGAGGACCCCTGTCCCCACGTTAACTTCTACTCCATACGTAAACTGGTGCAGCCACTCTGAGAACCAGTGCATAGAATCCTCCAAGATAAGAAGGTACAAATAAAGTATTGCCCATGAACACCACTTCTGCCTGTCAACATGAAGGGCTCCAAGTCAAAATACTTCAGAGATGTTTCACATCTGTGTTCGTCGCTATATGCCACTACTTGCGAAAGCTAAGAAACAAAGTCACTCTTGACTTCTCTTAACAGAAGAATGGATCAAAATACATTCATTCACAATGGTGGTTTAGGAAACCATGGTATTTTCCACAAAAATGGATGGAGATGGAGAGCACTGGAAGAAACCAGTCTGAGAGACAAATTATGCATGCTTTCTTTCTTATGTGGACTACAATTTTGTGTGTGTGTGTGTGTGTGTGTGTGTGAGAGAGAGAGAGAGAGAGAGAGAGAGAGAGAGAGAGAGAGAGAGAGAGATGTGTGGGTCTTAAAAATTCAATGGGGCAGTGATGGGGAGGGAGAGCTCTTAAGGAGGGGAAAAGGAATTTTTTAGAGGAGTATCAGAATGCATAAATGGGAGCTATTTGAAAGACCAATGAAAAGAACCAAAGGGTAAGGGAAATGTGTAAGAACAAAATATAATGATATGTATTCATGAAGATGTCATATGCTACCTAAAAATAAATTTCAAAAACAAAAGAAAGATGTTTCAGTTAAGTTCTGGTATATAGTGAGATAAATTTTACAGTTTGGGATGTCTAGCAGTCAGGTACACTTAAAAGAAGCACAGGTAACATGTAATGTCTGTTTTACAGAACATCAATCACTACCCATGTTTTGTCCTACAAGTATGACCATAATCTCTTCTTAATCTTGTTCTCATGACATTGCTAAATAATGTCTTCTCTATATCTTACATTTTGTAGGTTTACATGCAGCTCATTCCCATACAGGGACAAGGTAAAATAGTAATTATTAAAATATTTGAAATTACATAGCCACTTAAAACTTTGGGGATACCTTTTTGAGCAAAAACGTGTAACACATTTCTTCTCAAAATACTTTAAAAATTAATCTGCTAAGATTTTAGTGTACATAACATATTAATATCATAAACTCAGAGCATCTATGTTACAAATTAGTCCCTTTGGGGCTCATAGTATTTCTTTAATATTTATAAAAAGATCAATTAGTTACAGAACAAATGGTATAAAACATCTCTCAATATGTGTACAATATTCATATTTGAAAAAGTTATAGCATTTACTTCAAAATATATCTTGATAGATTCATTCAGACATTTGAAGGCTTAATGCCAACCATAAAATCTAACTACAGTCATCATTGTATCAAAGGTATAGTGGGAAATGTGAAATAATACCATGTTTACACGTTATTAGCAAGTCAGCCTTTCAGTAGTATTGATTTTTCTATGAAGTGGGCAATTAAAATAAAAACTAAAGAGCAAATATCCACATAGGAGCATGCAGATGGTTATTTGAAACTTTACAGACATTAAAGATTTTCCATTCCTTAGCATTTTCTTGAAAGCAAAATGGGATCCTGAAATCTGTTCTTGTCAGTACAGCAGCACTTATGGAAAAATGGTCTCTATAAAGAGAGGACAGAATCAGGGAAAGAGGAAACAAGATGAACGTGTTTCTGTCCCTGCCCTGGGCCTGGTGATTCCATCTTTTTTTTCAATTATCGGTTTGTACTTTTGTTTCAACTACTATGGCTGAAGAATTGATGTATAAATTGAGTGGTCTCTAAAGGCTGAAAAGCATAGGAGTTTCTTTAATTAGTCAATCAGTCAGGTGGAAATGGGAAAAAAAAATTTAGTCCAGAAAATGTTAACCAAAAGAGATGTATGGTTAAAAAATAAAAAGGAAAGAAATACAGTTGAGAAAGTTCAATATATCCATATAATTCCTAAAATGATTGAGAATAGATTTACTCACATTGCTTTATAGGAAACAGGTAATTGTCCTAAAGAGTCTGTGACAACAGAAAACTTAAGAGCATCTACATTCTGTCTTGTAAGCATAGTTTTTTTTGTCAGGACTGCCAGACAGCTCCCAAATAACCATACAGAGGCAATATTCACTATAAATCCTAGCCAGTAGCTTAGACTTGCTATTAACTAGCTCTTAAAAATTAAAACTCATACTTCTTAACTATACTGTACAGTGTGGTAGTACCTTTTTTCTGCATGACATGTTCATCTTGCTTCTCTCTGTGTCTCCTGGTGACTTCTCATGACTCTGTCCTTCTTCCCAATGTCCTCTCAGTTTGTCGGGCCTAACATCTTCCTGCCTAGCTATTCGCCAGTCATCTTTTTATTAAATCCATCAGAGGGCACCTTAGTAAAGACATATCTTCACAGTATATAAAAAGATTATACCGTAACACTATCTATTAAGACTGATCAGAGACAGCCATTTGTGAAATGAATGATGTAAATACTTGGTCAGTGAATAGCTCAGTGTTTGGATGTATCCAGAAAGCAATTCTGCCCATCAGCAACCACACCTGTGGAAAAACCTGGCTATATTGCAAAGAGCAAATTCATGTTGTTTCTTTCCAATCTGAATTGTGAAGTTATTAGTGTATTCCCCTCTTTCTTTCTTTCTTTCTTTCTTTTTTTATCTTTTGAGAAGTATTTGTTTAATTGTTTGGATAATAATGAGTTACCTAATTTGAAAAAAATTATTGTTGAATACTTGCCATATGGAAAATTCTGGATAAATGTAGGGTGTGCTTAGAGACATAGACCAATGCTCTGTAAACATTTATTGAATTCTTGCTGTGAACAAAGCTATGGGCCAGGTGTAATGAGAAAGTGGTTGGATACAACTCTAAAGCACTCTCTGTGCTTCCAAGAAATGTGTAGTTTTGAAATTAAGACAGTTAAAATTATTTACCGAAAACATTTTTGAGCATCTTCCAAGTGTCTCAAGAAGTTTGCAACTCTGCGTCTTGATTTTTTTTTTGTCACTGTACTCTGACTAAGCCAACTTGGAGGGTGAGAGCTTATTTTGGCTCACAGTTCCAAGAGTTTCAAGATCATCTTGCACACCAGCTTAAAAGTGAGGTGAGATTGTCATGGCTAGGGCAGGGTATGTGACAGAGCACATAAGCAGAAAACTAAAGAACTACAGAGGAATGGTCTGGTGTCAAACTACTTCAGAGACACACCAACTTCTAAGTATGCCATACCTCCTAGCTGCCTATTTCGGGACCAAGTCAGAGTTGCTTAGTCCACTGATAAGTTAACACCCTAATTACTTCTTAACAGCACTGAAAGCAGAGGATCAGGCTTTTACCACATGAGTCATTTCGAAAACATTCAATGTCCAGACCATACCAATGGCCTGTGATTGTGGACAATGGGATGGATAAAACACCAGGAGACATCTTAAAGCAGAAAAAGGTAGTAACTCGGTGGATCCATAAAGAAAGGAAGGGTTTCAATAGACAGTGATGGTTAACAGGAGAAATCCAGGCAACAGGAAAACTCAAGGCAGGAACACATAGGGTAAGTTTAGAAAACAAAGAGAAAGTCTAAAGAGTGTAATGAGATGACAGAATATGGACATAAGATCCTAAGCTGAGACAACTTAGTTTGAATGGCAATATGGTGCTGAAAACATTGGAGAGAAGTTTCATGACCATAGACAGATACTTGGAATATTAATCTTGTCTCAACTGTAAAGAAGTCAGTTTCAAAAGGAAAAATGATTTTATGTTGGAACCAGGGAGAGGCTTCAGCGAGGAAGTAGAAATAGAAACAGAATTAGAGATTTGTTAAAAATAAAAATGAACAAAGAGGAACTGATTGCTGAAGTTGCTACTTTAAGTGCAGTGGGTTTCAGAAAAGAAATCATTAGACTGCTTCCTCTTTCAAAGGTCCTCTTCATATATAGTTGTACATCTTTAGGTGCAGAGTTTGGCTATGGGATATAAAAGAAACAATGGCATGCCTCCTTCATCAGTACAACCCTGCTTCACTCCATTCAATTCCCTACATTCAGAGTTTGTTTCTCCTCTGTAACAACTTCTAGTGGCTGAGATTCCATTCACCTCATGACTTTCTTGTACAGCAATGGAAGTAGCATCCAGTGTTTCCAGAAAAGAAAAAGGGTCCGTCAGATTCTGGCCACTTCTCCCACTGCACAGAAGTTCACAAGTACATGAGGACCTCTTTACCCACCACACTTTTCACATAAAGAGATGTTGGTTATCTCAGTTGGAAAGAAGTCACCAAATCTTTGCAAATTATTGTGTCAACTGGTGAGATTTATACCTGATGTGTAAACTAACAGATACATTTTAAAATGTATTTTATTTAAAAAGAAAACAAACTATCTTTTTGTCATTTTACATACCAATCCCAGTTCCCACTCCCTCCCCTACTCCCAGCTCCTCCACCTACCCCACACCTCCCATCCATTCTTCAGAGAGGGTAAGGCCATTTCTCCCACTGCACAGAAGCTAACAAGTACATGAGGACCTCTTTATTCACCAAACTTCCCACATAAAGAGAAGCTGGTTATTACAATTGGAAAGAAGTCTCCAATTCTTTGCAAACTAGGGTGTCAACTGGTGAGATTTATACCTGATGTGTAACCTAACAGGTACAATCTTGATGATAGCTCTGGGATTCAGTTGTTTTTACCTCTTTCTTTCACATTGCCAAGCCTTACCTATTTTGTTCTTCCCACATTTGAAATGCACAGAACACCAAAAGCCTAGTTCTCTCTGGTTCTATTTTGTTTGCTAGATGCTGTTGCCCTAGACTTCCTTTGCATGACTACATCAAATAAAATAGGGAAGAATGGCCTTTCTAGGTTGCTAGCTGATTGTTCTTGACATAATGTGCCTTTTGCCTATGGCCCGGATGAAAGAAAATTTAGGGAAGTAAATAGCTTCTTTTGTAAGCTGCTGTAGTGAAGGAAGATTCTGCCAGTAAGGGTTGTAGTAAGGAATAAAGTGACTGAGCACATAACTATCAGAAGCTGCCACAGTAAATCATGGTGATGTTACAATACTTCATTTTAATTTTTGAATGCATTAATATGATCATTTCTCATCAGTACTGAGGACTTGATATTGTGTTGGAAGTTAGAAAAAGATACAGCATTTATAATATGCAGTTAACATGATGGTACCTGGTTATAATAAAAAAGAAGAGCTCTAGTCTGCAAATGAGAAGTTATTGCCTCTAATTCTAGGACCATGGACAATTCACGGTTACCTTTGTCATCAGCAAAATCATTATCATTACTGTGAATCATTCTCATCAAATAGCATTCACTTACTTCCTTGCTCACAAAAGATGCTACATTATCATTCTCTGTTTATCTCAAACATGTGGGAAATAATGTTTTTTGGAGAAATTGGGATGCTGCGAGGATAAATGAGTTCTTGCAGGTGTATTTCATTGTATGCCAAAGAGGAGCTCCTAAAGAGTCAAGTGCGCATTGAATTTTTGTAGATTGAATCAATTTTAAATGTGCTGAGGGAACTTGATATTTAAGAGAATGGTGTAGCAAATCTTCATTGCAAGGATGTGGTTTAAAAAAGACTCTAGTCTCTGATAAGAGTTTTCTAAACTTGTATTTTTTCCTCCATGATCTATATTTCTTAAATAGGTTATGCGATTTGTCCATTTTCAGGGACCCATCCTTACAAATCTAAGAGGAATTTTATTAATGTGAATATCGTCATTTAGTTATTTCCTTAGTATTTTCACTCTTCTTATTATACACAAGTTCAGGTAATTTTAGTTCAATCATATTGAAAGATTCAATAATAAATCCTCAAAAAACAGAGAGAAGCTTAGAAATAATATACCTAACAGTTATCAAAAATATACTTTGTCAAATTTTATTTGCCAACACACACACACACACATGCACACACACACACATACAGGCACACACACATGCACACACACACCACACCAGAGCTTTAGGGTTATGGGACAAGGGGAGAAATGCGCTGATGCTCTGAACAAGTAGAAGTAGACAGCTCTTTTCCTGTTGATCAGCATCCTCCATTTCTCTGTGATTTGTCCTCTGGGAGGACAAGTCTGTGTCACTGGCTTATGCAGAGTTGGGGATACCTGTCTGACAGTCACTGGTATCTCCTGTTTCCATCTCATTGCCAGGTGCAGATATTGGATAACAACTGTCTCATAGTACTGGACAGGTGGAGTGACTTAGTACCCGGGAAGTTCTGAGAATGCTGTCTACTCTATCCCGAGATAGCAGCACCTAAGGAAGTTGGTTATTGACAGACACTGGCTTCCAGGGAGGCCCAGGTGTGGATACTTACATGGAAGCAAATCTTTTAGAAATTCATCTCTTTATTCCCCAATGTTCATCTTATACATAGACCAGCTGCAGCCCTGCTGGTAAGCTGACTTCTCCAATGTCAGGCAGTGAAGGTACAACAAAGAGGAAGCTCAGCATGGACACAGGAGGTCCACTTGAAAGGATTTCTCATGGGATCCTGACAGTTCTAAAGCTGTGGTTCTCAACGTAACTAACGCTGTGACCCTTTAATACCGTTCCTTGTTCCTTGTGTTGTGATAAACCCCCAACCATAAAATTATTTCATTGCCATTTCATGACTGTAATCTTGCTGCTGTTATGCACTGTAATGTAAATATCTGATATGCATGCATGTAAACATATGATGTGATATCATATATACTATAAATATATGATATGCATATCTGATATGTAACCCCTAAGGGGGCCATAACTCAAAGGTTGGGAACCACTACTCTACAGGTTACTGGTGCTTTATTCTAATAACCCTAAAACAAAACACAGCAGACAGCTCCATTTAGAGCAGAACCCCTCATTTTTAGCACAACATTTTAAGCCAAATAATTCAGTCTTACAGGAGGGTTGTGAAGTGTCTTCTGCAAGACGTCTCTAGCGTCTCTGGCCACTGGATGCCAGTAGCTTAAAAATGTAATCAGGGGCAGAGAAAATGGCTCAGCTGAGTCCAAGGCAAACACCAGCACCTAAGTTCAGATCACCAGCACCCATGTAAAACAAAAAAGCCAGCATAGGTCCATCATTCCTAATCCCTAAAAGGGATATCTGAAATTCCCTGGCCAGTTAGTCTTCCCTGAAATGATGAGTGTTTTCCATGCTCGAGAAGAGACCCCCACCTTAAAACCCAAGGTGGAACAATATGGGACAGCAACCTCTTGTTTCTACATATATGCACACATATCATATTTACATTTGCATATACCTAAATGAAGACTGTGAACACCACATATATAGAAACGTTGCATTAGCACAGATGGGACCTATAAGATGCTACCTGGAACACTCATGCAAGCTAGGAGCTCCCAAGACAACGCAGTGGTTGTGCAGAGTCATTACTGCGAGGCTAACCTCTCTTTTGCTGAGTACACACATCAATATTTCTTGTTTGGAGGAAGAAGGGTCAATCCATTTTAGTGTTTAAACTACATACTTATTTAATGGCTCTTCAGACTAATGTAGAATTTCCACAAATGAGTTTGAATTTTAAGCTTTTAATATTTAAAATAGACAAGAAATATATTAAAAAAATGCTCATCCAAATCTCTGTCTTGAGACTATGTCAATATGTATCCTATTTCTTTTCCTCCTTAATCCAGTAAAATGCTGTTGTATTTTCGCCAAAACTGTGTGTACTGGGATATTACTAGCCCCGTTTCTGAGAGTTCTTTGAGGTAGAGGCTAGCACGTGCTCCTTCTGAACCCTCTTTCTCTCCTATCATCCTCTTTCCACTCATTGTTCTAGCTTTCTTACTATTGCCCTGATAAAATACTCTGACCAAAAGGAACCTGTGAGAGGAAAGGCTCTCTTTGGTCCAAAATTCCAAATCATATTCCATCACTGAGGAAAATCAAGACAGGAACTTGAAGTTGAACCTGTCTGCTACTCCAAATAGCTTTATATCTGATGAAAGAACTAACTTTTCAGTCAAAGAAGTGTAATAGGTGAAATGGATAAAACCACTTGCTACTAGGCTTGCAAGCAGGCTTATATTTAACTATCTTTCTTATAGGACTCATGAGTACCTGCTTAGGGATGGTGCCACCCATAGTGAACTTTGCCCCTCTACATCAGCTGCCAATCGAGGCAAACCACCACAGACATGCTCACAAGCAGATCTGATCTACGCAATTTCCCAGTCAAGGCTTTCCTCTCAAACTGGCAGTTAAGGCTAACTGCTAACGAGCACATCTACCATATGCAGAAAGCTCCTAGTGAAAATGCATTTATATTCTTAACAGGAAAACAAGTGTGGAGACACAAATATGTTTGATATAATCGCAAAATATTTCATGTAACAAAATATATTTAATATAACAACAAAAGAGCCAGATTATATTTCATAAGATAGTCTTTTGCTTATAGATTTCTAGATCTACTACTACCCTTAGTTTTTATGCAGTACACTTTTATTTATAAAGTCTCTGTATCTATGCTCATAAGTTTAGCTCTTACGATCATATCTAAAGGCTGTCAGTTCTAGAGAGACTAAGTAATATTTCAAAACAACCCAGCTAGTAACAGGCCATTCCTTCTGATTATATACTGAACAAAATATGCTTTCCACATTATTAAATTTGCTTGGGGATAGATATATGGCTCAGCTGTTAAGAGTACTTGGTGCTCTTGCTGAGAACCCAGGTTCAGTTCCAAGCACCAGTGTTCATTTGATGATAACCATTTATACCTCCAGCTCCAGGAATCCTCCATCCTTTACTCTTGCCTCCACATGCATGAGTACTCTCTTGCTCTCTCTCTTGCGCTCTCTTTCTTTCTCTCTCTCTCTCTCTCTCTCACAGACACACATAAATCTTTTAAAATATTACATTTTTCTATAAAAATCACCTCGTGGGTTTTAATTCCATCTTACTGCCTTTGTTCAGACCATCTTGTTACGGTTTCTGGAGATTGCCTGTAGGGCTTTCTACCACTGTTTTCAATGGCCTTTTCTCACCATTCTTTCAGTGTCGACTATATACCCCTCACTTCATAAAGTCAGGATTTATTGGGCTGGAGATGAAGCCCAACGGACATAGAGTGCTTACCTAGCATGCATGAGTTCCTGAATTTAATCTCAGCACCCCATAAGGTGGACACAGTAAAGCTCTCCTGTAACCCCAAGCACTCCGGGAGAGTCAAGAAGAGCAGAATTTCAAGATCATGTGTCAATCTGTCACTATATAGGGAGTGGGAGGCCAGTGTGAGCTAGAGACTTTGTCTTTCCAATAGCTGGAGTTGTTAAGTTAAATACAAGTTTAATATAGTTATGTACTGAAACTCACTTGCTTCCATAATTTATAATTGGTTTCTAAAGCAATGCCAAATAATAATTTAGCTATATTTAGAACAATAGTTTCAAAATATTTTCCTAGTTTTATGACACAGAGAGGGAAAGAGAGTTAGTCTTTAACGAATCTCCAGTATGAAATTAATGAGACCTTGGTTTTGGGTGATAACCCCAAATAGAGACCTTTTCTCCATTTCCTACAGAAGCTTCTGGATAAGGCCAGCTCTGAAATACAAGGTGCCAGTATTGTCAAAGGCTCCCAGGCAGACCGACCTATAGGATAAGTGCTCACTTTCTTTGTCACAGCATACTACTGCCCTGTGATGTCTGCAAGTTACGAGGCTTGTTTGGCTTTGTATTTTATTAAAGAATTATCTAACATTATGGAACTTGTTTAGATTTTGCAAGAGAAGCAAATCGAATAAGGAAAATTGAATTGAATGTCTTCATAACTGACGATATATTTAGAAATTCAAGTATATAGACAACAAAAGAACTGTCACCCTCAACTTTACAGGACGAAGCAGAGGCATGCCAACACTAGGCTAGGTGTATTTAGATATCCATATTAATATATGGGAACTAATTGATTTTCCTGTATGTTTCGTGCAACATTTAAACTAAACCATTTGCTTCTTTTTCCAGACCAAGTTTCAGAACTTTCTTACTTTTTTTAAAATTTTCTATATTTTAAATATTGATAAGTTAGGAGATATATCATTCAAGATAAGGTTGGATAATTTTGACAAGATATATTATAACTTTAAAATTCCCATTTTGCCCACTTTGGGATTTTTTTTTTAAACCGGGGAAACTCAGGCTTCTTAAGTCTGTGGCTTAAAATACACAAAGGTCTGATCAAGATCCTGTGCCAGGAAATAGAGGGAAATAAAGTCATTTCTGAGTCTCCAGAGAAGTCGCACATTAATTAGCCAAGTGTAGGTACACCCTTTGTTAGGTAATTGGTGTGTCTATAAATTAGGCAAAGATATTTTTTTTCCCTCAAGAAGCAAATCTGGGTGCTCCACCAAAAGAACACAAGCTAGTTCTGCTCCCCGAGGCACTGAAGAATCTAGCTGCAAGTCAGTTTCAGGAAGGGGCCGAGAAATGTTGGATAAACTTATTAACTGAAGCACTTTCAGTCAATCTGGAGACTATCCCATCATAGATCTCCTTGGGAATGTATTCTTAAAAGCCAAATTTGATTACAGCATCAGAGAAATTCTGAGCTGACGTGAGTTCTAGCTTACCTAACCTGGGGGATTTCCAGACGGTGGCAAGGGATCCTGTCCTAGAATACTGTGAGACAATTTGTTGGGGAGCTTGATAAAGACATGGATTTGGAAGAATGCTCCTGGGAGCGGTTGTGGGATAAAGCCAATGAGTTTGCATTTTTGTTGTTCTTCAGCAGTTTGTTTGAGATAGAATCTGAAGCCCAGACAGGCCTTTAGCTGTGTCTCTGAGATGACCCTGGACTTCAGAGTCTGCAACTTCTACCTCCCTAGTGTTAAGATTAGAGAAGTGTTTAAGATTAAACAATGGGTTTAGGGGTATTCGGGCCTTGTTCAGGTTTTGTGAATGCTATGCTACACATACATCACCAGGTTATCTGCATTTTAAAACAAATATCTCTGATTTAGCTAATGCATGTTTAGATTCTGGAACCACTAATATATTTTAGCACTGTTATTTCAGAAATGGCCTTGCCGGAAAGAAAAAAGAAAACCTAGTCAGAATCCCAGATCTCTCAACTCCCTGGTCTGCTGTCTTTCCCCCACCTCAGTTCACATTTCCTTCAAGGAAACTATTTCCCATTCCGGGCTGGTCTGTAATAAATATTCTGTTGGCTTTGCGTGACTGCTGTTCTCTGAGTTTAAGCATTGAAGCTAATTGAGAAAACCTTGATGATATGGTCTTCCCCAGATGCTAGGTCCAGTTCTATCTTACAGCAGAAAAATTCCAAGACATCCCAATTCAGGAGCTCTGCATGAAGTTCGCTGAACTGTTGACCCTATTTGTGTTTTAAAGTTTCAACCCATTTAATTTGCTAAAGTCTTAAACACAATTTCACGGTTATCACATCCTAATTGAGGATTTTCCTCTATCTCCCCTCATGTTGCTAGAGTTTTAATTTTATGCATATTGATTAAATGTTCAAAGCTCATGGCTATAAGATACAATTAGAAAATTATTCAAGAAAGCACAGGATGATGTGATAGATATGTGTTTGGTTCTAAAGATTTTTATCACATATTAGTCTTTTGTTTTTCCCATTTGGAAGCTTCATAGCGGCTAGAAGGAACCTGGCAACCTGTTCCAGCCCTGAGCCCAACTTTCTGATTCACATTCTTTCTATGATGCAGCGAAAGACCAAGCTGTATTTTTGAATAAGGATGGAACCCTGGGAAGCATGCCCAAATTCCCGTAACAGGTGTGTCCTAAACACCAGAGACCAGCTGACACTGCTGAACCTGGCTGGACCTCACCCTCGAGGACTCCTGCCTGACGAAGGACAAACAACACTTCACTATGATGGCTCTCCAGAACGGATCTGCAGTGAAGAAGTTCCTGCGCTTTGGAAACCTCCATGAATGTGACCTCTAATATGAGTGATGCCCCTTTGTGTTATTTCCCCGTCTGTCAGGGAGAGGCCATATTGTCCTGAACAACACGAGAGCTTTCAGCAGCATGAACTCTGTTTTTCCGTCAGGGTTCTCACAAGCTTGCTTCAGAGGGAAGAATTAAAACAACCACAATAACAACCAGCAAACAAAAACCCCAGCACAGATGCTCTTTTAGAAAAAAATGACGAGGCCTTTGTCATGGCTCATGCAGGTGTTCCTTTCATCTGTACTGTTGCTTCTGTTTGTCATCTGCCCAAACTTTCTCCCTCTTCGCTCCATGAGTGACAAACCCTTGACCCTTACTTTATTACTCAGGGTTTGCCTATGTACATTTTTCAGGGCTGTCTTCTCAGGCCTCTGGGGGTGGATGTATCTACCTCTGCTGGCCTTTGTACTCCACACTGCACAGTGCTGATTGCACTGAATTGCATTTGTCTGTTGGTACATGTGTTTACCCTCTGGACAGTCAGCTCTACAAGGGCTGGGTCATGTTTCAGTTGTTGTGACAGAGTAAAAACTGTGCAGCTGATCTCTGTTTTCAGTTTCTGGCACCAAGCATCCCAGGATGCTTTCAACTTTTTAAGTGATGGGACTGATGCCGGCAAGTTTTGTTGTTTTGTTATAATATTTCGTGCTGTCACAAATAGCTTCTGTGAGCCTTGGAATCTCTAGAATGGCAAGACTGACTCCCATATGCTAATGGGATGAGCAATGGCTCATAGTCTAAAGAGCTTCAATAAAAAAGTTGGTTGTCAAAGGAGCTTATTCATGCAATTAGAACAGAACTTTTGTACTCATCCCACTCTCTCTCTCTCTCTCTCTCTCTCTCTCTCTCACACACACACACACACACAATCACACACACACAATCACACACATACAGATGCCTACTAGGAAGATATGTGCTATAGGCTGAGTCCAACCTTCAGTGATCAATGGTTTAAATTCTCATAATAATATAACTGAATTTCTGTAAAAACCTTAAACAAAGGCACCTGGATGGCTCCTTAATCATCAAATTCATCCATGAGCTGAGCATGTGGTCCATGTCCTCATCACAATCAACAGAAGCTCCTACTGCTAGGCCCCAGAAATCCTGATGAAGAGAATGAGGAAGGATTGTAAGAGGCAGAGGGACA
>JAQHUG010000004.1:17656200-17668691 GCA_028555095.1 Dicrostonyx torquatus
TAATACACTCTTCCTCATGTCCTGTCTGGAGACTGGAAGAGTGCATTTTCGTTCTCCCTGATGAGAATATATTCTCATTCTATGGATCGGTATAGTTCTCATAATAATTTGAAATTGTCCTTTTACTCTTTTATTCCAACTGATGAAAACCTTTTTGATCCTTGAGAATGGAGATTGAGTCAGGCTAAATCCCAGGTTCATGTTTCCTGGGAGACACTGAGGCACCCTGAATGTGGTGAGTGCTTTAAATACCTAAGCAACTGACTCTCCTATGGAGAAGAGTGACCATGGATGCAACAAAATGCTCACTGAAAAAGATGCCAGTGGCAGTTATCCTCAGGAATCAATCCGACACTTGCTTAGGGTGTGGGGGCTTTTCTGGATCTCCCTTGCCTAATTCTAGAAGTTTGTTGCATTAGATTTTTTTCCCTAATGAAAATTTTTCTTTTAAATAATACAGAAGAAAAGAAAGAAAGTGAAAGCCTGGCCACTTGCCCTATCCGAAACACCCGCCCAGGTTTTACAGTCACATAAAATAATTTCTTTCCTGAATGCAGAAGATCAACTGTGATTGCTGCACAGCCTCCAGATGCTCATGATGTTCGCTGACTCCATTGACAAAAGTGACTTCCCAAGCTTTGCCCACAGAGGGCATCCCTGCGCATTGATATGTAGACCGAACAAACGCAGCTGCTGGAAGCCTCCTCAGTCCGCTCTCACCCCCACCCTCAGCTTCTCTAGGCCCCCAGCCCCCTATCGCGTGGATTCTTTGCCTGATCCAGTTCGTTCCCTCCGGTCTCCACATTTTCCCTTCCAACCATCCACTTCTCTGGATCAATGGATAGTAAGGTTCCAACTCTCAGCTCACACACCGCTGGCGGACACCCTAGTAACAAGTGAGAGCAGAGCGCTCCGCCCGACACTCCCCCGCCTCTGTCCCCTATCAGTTTCCCCAGCTCTTAGAAGCCAAAGGAACAGCATCACCAGCGTGAATTTTGCTCTCCAACTTTATCCAACCGACTACAAGGAAGAAGCTTCAGCGTTCTAACGCATGGCCAGCCACGGGATTGCTTTGCGTCTCCTCTCTAGCCCTCCTGGATATTCCGTTCATTGATGCCTCACAAGCCCCGCGGAGAGCTCTCTCCCCTTCTCTTGCTCTCTCCGTTTCCTTGAATTAGTTATCCAAGGTGCTATCGGGGTTCGGGAGCTCTTGGACTGAATGGAACTTTTTGCTGTCTCTTCTTGCTGCTGATTGTGTCTCTGGACAAGGAAAAAAGCTTCGCAGGCAGAAGAGGCGCAGGGGAGGTGGAGAAAGAGGTGGAGGAAGAGGACGAGGAGGAGGAGGAGGAAGCCGAAGGGGCTCGGCGCGGGTGTGTGCATGTATGCATGTGTGTGAGAGTGCATGCGTGTGAGTGCCACCGCTGCCCAGGACCCCCGGCCCCGAAGGTGTTGGCTGAAATATGGAGAATAGTCTTGGATGTGTTTGGGTACCCAAGCTGGCTTTTGTACTCTTCGGAGCTTCCTTGCTCAGCGCGCATCTTCAAGTCACTGGTAAGAGCTCTGTTCCTTTCTTCTCTACACTCCCCCACCCCTTACCCCCTTCTTCTTCCAGTTTCATATGGAGAGTAGAATTAAAGTGTAAGAGAAATAAAATATTCGGTGCTCGCTCTGCCCACCGTTTCCTAGCAGATGATACAAGAAAGAAGACTTTTCTCCCCTGGGGGCGGAGAATATTGGTGGGTTCGAGGGCATCCCTTCGCGTTTTTTTTTCTTTCAAATCTGGTGCTTTTCTGTTGCATCTTTGCTTTTGCAAATACTTGTGTTGCTTTGGAGGATGAGCTTGTCAAAGTGATGGGGATGCTGTTGAAAAGAACTGTGTTGTATCCTCTGAGCCTCAAAAACCTAGGAAGAGGGAGGTGGATGGGGGAACAGGAGCAAGCGGAAGATAACATCTAGGGAGCCTAGAGCACGTCTGCGCGGGGTGTAGTGCTAGGGTTGTTTGTGTGAATATGTGCGACCCTGGGTTTGCATTTTTGTGCTTGCTGATTGCTAATCAAGAGAGGGACAGAACGGATATACGTTGGAGTACTTTGAATGAGTGCACAGCAGTGCCTAAAGAGGGGCAGAGCTGCAAGGAGGGATGTGTATTTGATATTTTAACGGTAGGCGAACGTTGTTTGCTAGCTAAGTCTCCAAATATCTCCAAGACACCTCCAAACTCCAAATGATTGATGTTCTGGGAAATAGGCCTCCTGGCCCTGACACTTGGCAAGCATAATTTCTAATTAAAAATTACAAAATTGTTCAGGGGACTAGATGGGGCTACAGAAGGAGAAAGAAGGATCTGAGGGCTGCAGTCTCCGAATGCGGAGCTGTGGTTTCTGTGGCCAAAGGAATAAAAACCAGGAAAGTGCTCAGATTTACTGGTTTTGCGGGACGCCACCACAAGTAGGTGGGCACTGGGTATAGGGAGCCAGCCGGTCTGCTGGGGAAAGATAGAACAGCTGCTGTATGAGCATGCAACTCCCTCCGGAACCGACCTTTCCTCAGATCCGAAGACCGCCCCGGCTGGGGCCAGGAGTTGGACAGGAGCGCCCCAACCTGCGCCTTGGAAATTAACACGGAATAAAATTAAATCACAGTAGCCAAGTCCCCAGCCTCCCTAGAGTCCTAAACTCCGGCTGTCTGGTACTGGCTGCAGAACCAAGGGTTGCGAATGCTTCAGGGCGGCAAGGGATTCAGGCCATGAAGCAAGCGCCAAACCAGCTTCACCACTAGCCAGCAGGATTAACGCGAGCACCACACGCGCTGGGCTTGCATCCTTCTCTACCCAGCGTGTGTGTGTGTGTGTGTGTGTGTGTGTGTGTGTGTGTGTGTGTGTGTGTGTGTGTGTGTGCTTGCTGTGTGCACTCCTCTGATGCGCACGCTTACGCTTACCCGCACTCGCACAGTTGCCTGCCCTACCTCCTCCCTCTGGGCAGTCCCCTCCTCCCTGGCTCCTCTCTCCCAGAGCTTTGTCCTCCGTAATTATTCCCTTTGAAGGTGGGAGGTAGGTGTGAAGAGGCAAGGGGGGTAGTTTATCCTCGCCGGAGTGAAAAGTGTCTTCAAAAATTCCCTCCTAAAACCGCAAATGCTCACCAGCGGAGTAAGCAGAACCTTCTTCCTTGTGCCCAGAAGATTGACTTGTGCTCTCTCTGGCACTTTGGGAGCATCTTGAAAGAAAGAGGGAAGTTCAGAGATGTTCCCTGCTAAGCAGAAAACCCACAGAAGAGAGAGGGAGTGAAGATTGAGGCTGAGAATATTGAATTAAGTAAAGTGTGCAAAAATGGACAGTGTTTTCAGTTACACATTTTAAAGCCATTCCTAAATGACTACTACCCGGTACCGACGGGTGGTAGACGAGTGGACAGATCAGATATGTCATATTAATCTCTAAATCAAATCTGCTTCCATTCACTTAGGATTTTTGCTTGTAGTCATTTGTTTACTACTGTTTTATTTTAATTCCCTCCTCAAAAAAATTTCTCTTTATAGACGAATCTAAGCAGAAAAAAAATGAAAATCCTAAACAAAAGTATACACGTGTAAGGAAAATGCCAAGGGATAATGCTTGCTGATCTTTGTTCTAAACTTCTCTACATTTCAAAATACATTTTGTGGTGCTTGCAAATGAAGGTGAGGTGGGTTGTTCACGTCCCCGGAAAGTGGGTGGTGCACTTGGAAGATGTTGCTCATTCAGCTTGCTCCAGTCATCTTTCCCTGAATATTACCCTTTTCCTTAGTAGCAGTTTTTGGGAGCACGGAACAGAAGAAGCATAGCTCTCTCTAAGAAAGGACCAGTAGGAGGTGCCCTTAATAAGGCCAAATGTCTAGTTCACCGGGCATTGAAATTCCGACTCAGCAGAAGGTTTTAAAGACTTTGTTGATGGGTAACAAAGGATTATGGAGACTAGCACAATAGCGTTGGTCCTTTCCCTCTTTCTAGGCAAAATGTGGAAGTTGCCGATTTGAATGAGATTATTATGCCAGGACAAAAAGGACATCCCTGAGCAGTGTCTGTGTGGAGTGAGGGCTTGAAGCTGAGAGCAGAAGAGAGTGTCCTTTTAGTTTGCTCTTGTGGGGTGCCCTCTTCCTTTCTTTTTCTTTTTCGTTTTGATGTGAGTCCTGTGCAAAGGCACCAGGTAGAGTCCCAGGATTTCAGGTAAGATGGGGATTTCAGACATTAATGAATCCCATAGGAGCTCTACCCATTGACTATTTATTTATTAATGTATGTTTGTGTTACATTTGGTGAGAGTTTACACACTCTAGACATAACGAAGTAAGGCTTGTTATTGGCTCTATCCAGCCACCTTTTTACTCCGACAGCCACAGTAGGTCAGGTGCTTGCTCTGCACTTGCTGCTCTATGGAAGGGGGGTGTCAGAACGTGGGGTTGCCTGGGTGAGCAGGCCCTCCACTGTTCTGCGAGTGCTGCAGTATAAATCACCAGTGACCTGCCACAGTATCCATTTTCCACCCTGCAGCAGCTGCCCTCTGAGTGATGAAGCATGTGAAATGGGCAGCACATGTGTTATATGTGAATATATGAGGCTCAGTGCATTTGCTTTAATGCTCTTAACAGCAAGGCTACTGTGAGGGCCTGATAGACACTTTTTTTTTCCTGGAAAAGATTTATAACGTGTGTGTGTGTGTGTGTGTGTGTGTGTGTGTGTGTGTGCCTTCTTCCATTTGCTTCTTGGCAAGTTAACCATTCTGCAGACTTCCTTAGTTCATTGGGGAGGATGAACTTTTTTCCAATCTAGGTCTCGAATAGAACACAGCCAGACTGTCCCTTTGGAGTCTTGTCTAAGTCAATAGGAATCTGACATTTGGGCACAGGGATTCATTTGAAAGCCTGGGCTAGGTTCGCTGCTGTTTTTATTGCTTATTTGTCTCTAGGATGAAGGAATGATGCATCATCTAAGGGAATCCCAGCACAGTTACCTCAAAGACATTTTTTATGAGAATGTTTCTCTCGTCTTGGTTTATGCCTCCCACCATATGTATTCAGCATTCTAGGATTTCTCCGATGTATGTGGTTGTTTCTGAGATGTTACTAGCAGCACACAGTAATGCCAAGTCATGTAATATGATCTCTATCCTCGGCACACAGACTGCTTTAAATCCTGTCATCCTGCCCTGCTTGTCTTCGCTGGCTCTGAATGCAAAGAAGGGCTGAAGTTTGTGAATCACATCTCTCCATGAGAGACTATCCTAAGATAGTTGTTTAGAGCAGATAGCCTTACAATTTTATGAAGAATTTTACCATCTTAAACTATGTATATGAGACTTTCTCCTCTTGCCTTTTCCCTGTCAGGATAATTAGTAAAGGCTATGGTTGCCATGAATCCTTGTCTTTAGTTAACGCACAATGGTACTTGCACAGAAAGTAGCTTTCCCCAGTCCCCTACCTTCTCCTCCAAGTGTGTCCCTAAGGGCACTCATGCCTTCATTAGTAATGTAGTGTTGGCTTCTGTCCAACCCTCCCCAGTTTCCACAGACCTGGCCTGGATTACCATCAGAAACTCATGCCAAATTAGAAACAGGTTGCTGTATCTGGGTATTTGTTACAAATGATATGTTTTCATGTAACTACACTGATAATCTTTTAGATGAACTATATACATAAGTTTCAGAAAACCTAGTGTTGCTTGGGTTAAGAGAATAATGACACAAACTCACTGAGGATTGCTTGGTTAATTACTGATAAAAGTCATCACATAATAGAAAAATATCATAACCTCTGAAATGGAACGGAGAGTATGGTGAACATTCAAAGTTAAGAAAATATAAACATGATGCTTCCTTTTCTGTCTTTTCTATGTCAGTACGACAGAACAGAGAAAGTCTTGAGAATTTCATGACACTATTGAATCCTGGCTTGGGATCATTGACTCAGGGTTGGAACACACCAAATTCAATATTTGGACAATACCCCATGAATTTTTAAGTGACCTACTATAGACTGCTTTCTTCTCTCTTGGCTGTCCCCAGAGAATTCAGCTGCCTTCTCTATATAATGGTATGATATCAAGGCCACCCTTCTAGATGCAACCCAGTAAAGCGTTTCCTTTGAGAAACCAAGTCCTTCCTCCGTAGGCATTCTGCTTAGCCATCTTATATTACACTTTGGAAGACTTGGGGGTTTTCCTTAAAAATAATTTTTTAAATGTTTTTGAGCGCTTCTTTCAGTGAAGAATAAACTACTCAGAAAAGAGCTAAGCAACACTGTTAGACTAGGAGACTTACCTGTTGCCTCCGAGCCAGGACTACCAACATCCCAGAGTTCACAACCTTTGAGAAAGGAGTGAGCCCTCTAGAGCAATGGGTGCGGTGAACTGACGCAAGTGATTTGGCCACACTGTTATTACTAAGTTAAAATAGAGAACTTTAGTTTATGTCCATATTTCTCTTTTCAGAATTTGGAGCATTTCTTGGTGCCCTTACAATACCCATGGCATTGCTCTGTTCCAATATATTTAAGATACTTTCCCTCAAACTAAGACCTCATAACGTGAACATTCAATTTGCTGATGAGAAAGGATAGGTAATCAGACTGTTTTCTCTGTAGACCAATAAAAAAATTGACGAGACAAAATTACATGTTATATATGCCAAATGATCAACAGCAAAAAGAATAAAGTGCAAATTATTATGCACCTTTATAATCAGAGCACTCAGGTAAATTGCAGCAGAATTTCATACTGCACATTTCCTTCTCCTGCGTGAGTGTTATCTCCCTTGCTGTGTGCTTCTGAGGTTCAGCACTCTACTAGTGTAAAGAAACACAGGTTGGCTGATTGGTGATCAAAATTGCTATAGAGCTCTAAAATTCTCTGACAAATTTAGCCTGAGGTTTATTTTTCCTTGATAGGTCAGAAATGTCCCAACTTTGTGCTATGGTATGATTTAGAAATATGTAGTAATGTATATGACTGAACATACTTCTATTTTCATTATTGAGGATAACTTGCCAATGGTCATATGAGTATATATTGCTTTCTATGAACAGTTTTTTTTAAACAACCGTAGTGTGCATAGCTTTCATTTCTTCGGGGGAAAGTCTGGCACAGAAATACAAAAATCATTTCAGATTTATTGATTATATTTCTCTAGTACACTGTTATGGCATGACTTGAGTGGGAGATTTCTCTTTTTCGCTAAGTTTCTGGAGCCCAATGCCCATAAATCATTTATGGTTATAAATGTATAATTTCAAAGAACCAAATTGTGTAGTGGGATTTTTGTTTTGATTCTTTGGGAATTTCACATCATGAACCCTAATTCCCCTCACCTCCGAGTCCGTTACTGTTGTAGCACCCCCCCAAAGAAAAGTTAATAAAGAATAAAAATAAGATAAACACTAATATAAAATATTTCACTCCTCTGTCTTTCCTTTCTTTCCATCACTTCTTCATTTATCGCCGTGGCATTGGGAGCTGCTGTGTGTCATGTAATGTACCCGTTTGTCCAAATCGCATTACTTGCAAATGTCCATTGTGCAATGAGTTGTTGGTTACGTTCAAGGCCTCTGACTTTGGTATGCCATCAAAATTGGACCTCCACCAACATTCCTCTCTGATGTCCTATTCTTGCATGGAGCCATAGTTCTTTGGCTATAGTTCTGCAAGATAAGTTCTTTCAAACACTCCAGCAGATCATGCTGGACATGGGACAGATGTGGGGTGTGCTAGCTTCAAGTCGTGGATGTGTGCCTGGGTGGCAGTTGACTTGATAGGTTTAGGTTGTAGGGATAACTACCCTCAGGTGAGGGCTGCAGCCAGCTATCTCAGGTCCATGGTGGTGGGTGGGGCTAACTTTCCCAAGTGTGTGTGGGGCAGCTCTCCTATGAGGGGTGGGGTCAAATGTTAGCAAACTTGTGATCCTCCTGCCTTTGTCTCCTTCAGCAAATCCTACCAGCGTGTGCCACCACAGCTGGTTCTATAGCTTCTCTTGGATACCTTTTCTACAGAATTCCCTGGGCATTCATTGCAGTTTAAAAGTTTCTTCCTTGTTTTCTGTAGTTGGCATTTTCCTTAGGCTACCAACAAGCTCTGAAATAAAGACATGGAGACTTATTATTAATTATGAATGCTCAGACTTAGCTTTGGCTTGTCCCACTAGCTTTTATAACTTAATGTAACCTGTTTCTCTTCATCTACATTTTGCCTTGGGGCTTTTTGACTTTCTTTCAACTGTATGTCCTACTTTCCTGCTTCCACTGTGTCTGGCTAGCTGACTACCGCGGCTCCCTGTTATCTCAATTTATTTCTTCTCTGAGTCTAAATTCTCCCTGCTACATACTCTGCCTGCCTGAAAGTCCCACCTATGCCTCCTCCTTCTCCGTTGGTCGTTTAGCTTTTTATTAGACCAATCAGTAGCATTAGGCAGGCAAGTTAAACAGCAACACAGCTTTACATAATTAAACAAATGCAACACATCTTTACATGGTTGAACTAAAATTTCACATCAGTTTTCTTTTACATGCAGATGTTAAAGGAAGGCAATTTTCCAGACTATCTAGGACAAACGTTCTGTTGAACTAGTTGGCTCTTCAGAATGTATGTAATAAAATATCACCTGGTTGAGTTGTAACCTGATAAAAAAGATTATCAATATAGTTTTAGTCTAGGCTGTCTAAAAATGTCCTTAAATCTATATTTACATTTTCATAGGAATATGAAATAATTAGAAGTGTTATAAATGATGCTAACTCAGGCCATTTGCTTAATAAGTGAAGTTTCATGTTAAGATTTAGATTTTCACCAATAGAATTTTAGAAAAACTTTTCCACTCAGTTGCTATTTAAGATGGAGAACATGATTTAGCCTGTTTATTTTATATTCAGATCATCACTCTGATACAGTATTTACATTACACTGATTGTTTCTGAGAACCTGAAGATATAACATTGCTTTTGCTTTAATTTAGGATGCAAGTTTCTAGTTGTGACATATTAAAAAAAATGCTCCTGTATTCAGAAAATATCTTTTCTTTACATTTTTATGTCCATTTGAAACTCTTCCCTGTCCCTTTTTTAAATTTTATTTTTCTCAGTTTTATAGAGATTGTCTTTCATACAAGAAGACCAACTCTAAATTGGGACCCAAGTCCCTTGTTAAAGGAAAGAGCCCTAATTTATTTAATTAATAGGCTTGTGGTGTTTCTGAAATCTGATATATTAATTTGGATGTCATTTGTTTTTCATGAAACATAAGTTTCCATATTAATGAATGTGTAGACCAGAGCAGTGCTAGTGCTTTCTTGGTTACAATATCACATAATTACTTGCATTATGAACTTCACACACATATATATATAGTATATATGTATATATAGATATAAATATAGTATCTGGAATAATTAACAGTAACACTAAAGATAATAATAATAGTAACATAAAAAACCATTGACAGGTTTTGTGTGTGTGTATGTTCATTAACCCTTTCAATTTGTAACATTGCCACAAATGCATCTTTTTTTAACACACTATTTTGTGTGCCTGTAATCAAAGAAATATATTTCTTTTTTCTTATTTAGCTAAACATTAAGTATCTGGGAATACCTGTGTACAAGCATATGGCTACACTCAATCCCTCTACTGTGTAGTATCCCATGACATTAATTGATTATAACTAACCTAAGCTGTTGTTGACAGACTTTTTTGAAATCCAACTTTTCTGTTATCTATCTTTTTGGTTTCAGCACTTTCTAGACATTGTCCAGTAAAATTTAATCACCATCTCCAGGCGTCCATGTAAGTATAGAAATTCTGAGCCATGTAAAGGACATCTTTATATTAAGTGTCAATGGCATACCACATTTATTATAGCCCACATATGAAACACATGAAATTTTTCTTTGTTTCATGTCTCCACCAACACTTGGTATTTTCATTTGCTTAATTTGCCTTCATCTGGTGGATGTGAATTAACATCTCATTATGGGTTTAATTTGCATTCCCCTGATTGCTAATAAAAGTGCGCATTTTTTTCTCATAAATTTGTTGGCCATTTGTGTTTGCAGCAAGATCCTTCTATGATTCTGTTTCTTCAGCTGAACATCCATTTTATCTTAGTCATTTTATTGGTGGTTACTTTGATTTTCCTACTAACCAAATTTTTTATTTTAAATGTAGATATCATCAGTAATCTAACTTTTAGTAAATTGTTACATTGTTTTATACCAAATTATCTTTCCCCAGGCACTTCTTAAGCATTTTTCCAAAATGCACATTTAATTTATCTAGAAAAAAATAGCCTCTATTTTTTTTACTCTAAGATTATTAGATTATTTACTCTAAGATTATTTATTCTAATGAGCAACTTTTTTTCTCTGTATCTTTATTTACTCTGTCTATAATGTCTGTATAGACAACAGCTTATAAAGTAACAAAGTTCTAGGGCACCAGGCTTAATTTCAAGCATGTTAGGCCTCTCCTAAATGTAATGGAACCACAGACAGATTGAATTACAGTCCTAATAGTAGATACCAAATCTTAGTAAAAATATATCTTAACCTGGTCATTTGACCTTTAATATGTTTCCAATACAAATAAAATGCATAGGCCAAAATATCATTGTCAAATTTGAAGTGTATTTGATTGTTGGTTTAAGACAGCCTGTGCTTGAGGAAATATGTGCCTCCAACTTTTATGTAGGTTCTTAAATTATTCCAGTTGGTCTCTTTGAGCAGGTTAACAAAGGTCTCTGGAATAAGTACAGCATTTGGGTATGCTGGGAGTGGCCTCTCTAGCAGGTTGCGCTCTGGTGCTGACTCAGAGACATGAGCCAAGGCTGAGACATCTTAGCTAGCCTTTGCATTGTCTGCATCCAGATTGCTCCAGCCATTGTTCCCATGTCTTTGCTCAGCCTCATGTGATTGCAGAAGAATATAAATTAGAGAGAAAATCTGCAAAGCTTTGCCTTTCATGTCTAATGTCTGGACAGAGATGTTCCCCACAGGACAATTTCTGGTTATTTTCTCCCTGATTTGAAGCATCTCAAGGGATGGTTTGTTGACTACTTCCCCTGGGAAACATTTCATCAACACAACAGTTTTTGCTGTTGAAAATTCACTTTGAGATTTATCTTAGATAATACTGTTCCAAATGTTCTCAACACCTGTGTTATGGAACCAGGGTTCTTTTTATGCCTTTGCAATGACACAGCTTTTTTTATGGTCTAGAAAGGCTAAATCATTTTAGTTCTAAGTTGTTTTTGTTTCCTGGAGTCATCTTTATTTAACTATAGCAAAATAGTTCACTTAATTTTTCTTCTTATCCCTCCAGAATCGTAATCATGCTTGCATTAAAAAAAAACAAACAATAAAACCACTGAACTCCCTCTAGTTTATTTAGCTATTTCTGTTAATCAAAGGCCCTAAATTTAGCGTAATTTTCTGTCTAAGATTTCCCAAGTAATGCATTGTAAAATATAGGTTCATCATACTCTTTTCCCTATGTTATACCCAGGGATTTGTGCTTTGTCTTCCAAAACTTATGTTCTCACTTTTCACGCAGTTTCTCAAAAGCCGAGGGTAAAAAAGCTATGACAAGGTCAAATGAGATCAAATATTTAAATCAAGATCATCATTATGGGTATTTAACTGAGGTTATGATATGCTAAATGGAATGTTTCAAAGTCTTTCTGCCTTTAATGAGTAATCTTTAAGTCAATGAGACAGGCACATACATTGATGAGTGAATGGCATGTAGGGCAGAACAAAATGCTCATTATGAAAAAACACAAACAATGTGGGGAGACCAAAAAAATGTCAATTATAATTTTTACACATTCTACCATTAATATGTTAATACTGGCAAGGTGGGCTGACAGAACCAATTCTCTTATTGCTCTATTCTTAGAGTTCTTAGATTGACTGAGGTTTTCCTTATGTGTGTCTGTTTTGTTTTGTTTTGAAGCATTGGGTGTAAATAGTTGTCAATCACATGTGAACTAAACCATATTTAAACTAAGTTGAAAGCAATGCACATAGGTATTTTTATCCAAGAATGTAGGGGTTGAAATATGGAAAATTATGAGTATGAGAGCACCTTGAACCACAAAGGGAGTTCATGACTAGCTTGGATTACAAAGCCAAATTATGTCTCAGTTTAAAAAAAAATCAAAAAGAAGACAAAATAAGGGGTGAAATGAAATGTAATACAATGTAAATAAACTAAGACATACATGTGAGAAGAGTGAAGTTTATCATGTTTTTTCTTTCAGATCATGGCAAGCGTTCTATAAACACATCGGCACACTCCCATGGCTTCTACACATTTATTGAGTGGTCCAGGCACCTTGTTTAGGTGGTAATGGAGTTAGGAGCCCTTTCGAATTAGTGACAAACAGGGATAATCCATTACTCTACAATGATAAAACACTGAAAACAGTGAAGGCATCTCTTGGGTATATTCCCAAGAGTGGTATTGTTGGATCCTGAGGT
>JAQHUG010000004.1:17670637-17711022 GCA_028555095.1 Dicrostonyx torquatus
GTTGAACCTGCAATAGAAGAGTAAATTAGAAGTTAAGAAGAGGGTATTTGACAGGGAGCAGAGGGAGAATGGCAGCGAGAAAAAGGTGATTGCCTCAGCCCCATGGTAGGAGAATGCCAGTCTTGCTTCAGGAAACCACTGTAGGGTAGTGATCTAGATGATGCTACAAAGTCTTCTTCGTCCTCCACCAACAGATTTTCACACTCAGGGAACTGGCAGAATCTGTTGGAATGAGTTCATATCAAGAAGCATTCTATAATATTTTCACATTATTTAAAATTTAGGTAAACAGTATCTGACCTAAGGTTCTGCCTAGCTCTTTGCTTTAGCTCAAATCCCTTCTTCTATGTGTGGCACAGGAATACTCTCTGCCATGGATCCAAAAGCCACCACATTTGCCTGAGATCCAAAGTGGGCCACAGAAACCAAAGGACAGAAGACCTACCCCAAAATGATACCGGGTATTTAGCCCAAGCGCATTTCGAGCATCATAAAATTTACATAAATTGCATAGACAACTTTTGCCCTAATTCATCAGTCAGTTATGAATTTATAAGCCAGTCTCTCCTACCTGTGTACTGTTGGATTTTATGAATAGACATACAACAGTTAAAAGATAAAGAGTTTAGAAAATATGGAGAGTTAAAAAGGTAAAAGTTTATTAATGAGTGTGTTCAGTAAGCCAGTTCAACTGGGTAGAGAGAGAGAACAGGATTTCACCTGTTTGTAGTACTAGGATTGACATGGGGTCATTTCCTCTTTTCGTAGCCTCCTGAAAAATATAAATCTAATTTCTCCCAATGAACTAAAGAGAAAAAGTTAGACTAAGCTTTGTTTAAAATTGTAAATCATTTTTATTTTTGTATGCTACATTCCACCACATATTCTCTTGCATTGCTGTTTCTTCAAATATTGTTAAATGTTCTCTTCGCTGATCAAAAAGTCAGTGGCTTGCAACTACACCATATTACTGTATCCAATAATAGTTTTGCTATTGAGTCAGTTTTTACCTACAGGGTCAGGCTCTGTGGTCTTTGGACATGAAGACAGAGTTGACACAATCTAGAATACAAAACAAAGCTAACCAGGTGCTGGGCTTGATTGAAACACTTATGGTCACTGCATTTCAACACCCCCGTCTTTTAAATGACAGAAAATTAGCCTATACGTTCCAACCCTAAACTGGTAATAAAAATCACTCCAGTGGTTAAATATATAGAGATTATATTTCAATTCACTTGTAATTACTATTTCATAACAGAATCTATTGTTAATACAATCTTAATTTGCCCTATATTAAGATGGATTTTACAAATGCTACATTCACAAACATCAGCACCCATTGTAAAATCCTCTTCAAATGTATTGGGTGTGTGTGTGTGTGTGTGTGTGTGTGTGTGTTTGTGTGTGTGTGTGTGTGTAAGAAATAAAACAAATCAAACTTTACTAACAATTTTGACATCAGTATGGGTTAATGACATACTGGATGTAGGGGTTCAAAGCATAACCCCTAGTAGGTCACTCCTCACTCTAATACTGATCAAATTTGGTAGCCTATAACAAATTCCAATATATTCTACATTCAAACAATCATTCATTACGACTTCTTTCTATTTTAGCTCCATGCATTTTCTTCAGATGTATTGAATTTGCTATCTAGCAGGAATGCCTAGAAGCTGACTCTTGTTTTGATAACAAAAGGAACTGGTAGAATATGTCCTGGCGGTCTTTGCTCTGGAGAAGCACCTCTCTTTTGGATTCATCATCAGTTTCAAGACTCTCTTTATACTTGTTACTTTAGAATCTCTGATAACTACCCAAGTTGAGCATTTTTAATCTTCAGAGGACTGTGATACACAACCACTGCTCTGGTTCTCATTGTCTTAAGGTATTGCAACAGCTATTTGAGCTATTGTCTGCAGAACAAAAATATTCATATCATGTGGGGACTCAGAAATTCAGAAAACCTGGCCAGTGCCTAGACTTGCTCCTCTGGGGCGAAAGGTGATTTAGAAACATTGATCTACGAGACAGAGATTTTCCCAGTCCTTACAACCATTACTGGTCAGCAGGTCAGAGGGGAAATGGAATGCCCCGACCACATGAATTCATACTTAACTTACACCATCTTTGGGTGGCCTACCTTTTAGGTCTTACAATGACAAACTGTCCCTACATCAGAGGGGCTTCTGGCTTCTTGTTTGATGCTACAGTACACTCAGAGGTCATGACATGCTTTATTTTCCTGGACATAGAAACCCCTTGGAAGTTGCTTGAGTATTCAGTCTTCCTCCCTCCCCTCCCTTTTCTCAAGGAGACGACACACTTCAAAAAGGGTCTGCTAGTTTTCATTTTCCATTTCTCCCTCCAGCCACTCTCTTCTCTCTGGAAAATACTATGATTCAGGAGAACAGGGAGGCACAGAAAAGGGAGGCTGGAGCCCCGAGACATTTCCACTCTGTGTCCTTCAGTTCAGTCCTGAAAGTACAAACATGCTAAAAGTGAGACCCTGGTGGAAGTGACCCCAAACTGAACCTTGCCTTTTGATTGGAAATGGTCTTTGGGGAATAACACAAACCAACTGCTCTTTTGTCTGAGCTTCTGCGATGGGAAAGAGAGGGCTTAACTGAAATGTTTAGAGAGAGGGGAGTAAAGCTTTCGGGTGGGGAGCTATTTCAGTGCAAGGCTCTGAAGCTTCTGCTCTGCCCTGCCTGGGTGAGAGACAAGCTCTAACCAGAGCTCCAAATCACAGTGGAGTAGGAGAGGCCGGGAGGGCTCAGCTGTGCAGACTGGATCAATCTGAATGAAAATCACTAGTGTTCCCACTGGTGAGACAAGTTTCTGCTTAGCTCATGAACTGTAGGCCCTTCTCTAGTCCTGCCAGAAAATGAGTAGGGCTTTTGTGGAAGGTTATGTAAGGCTGCTGTTTTACTTTCCCCCTCAGAGTTAAATTCTATTTATAGAGGGGTGAACTGCCTCCCAGGGAAACTGCATCTCCCTAGCTATAACTTAGCAAGAGAATTCAATCAATTTTCAGCAAAGAATTAAGGAACAAAGGCAGAGCAAAATCCAAGGTAAAGGTACTGAGAAGTACAGAAAGAGAGACATACAAAAAGAAGAACAGTATTGCACTGCCTGGCTTGCTAGAAGAATTGTAAGGTGATGAATATTTTTCTGTTTGGCAGGAGCTTCCTAGGAAGTAGGATTTACAATGTCAATCACGGAGCAGATTCCTTGTAAACTGTCAGTCTCCCTGAATTAGGCCACTCTCATGTAGATGCATATGGGAAGAATCTCGGTGTTTTTGTGTTTCTTTTCTCCTGGGCTATAATGTCTTAAGCTGATGTCAGTGTTACTGCCCAGCAGAACACCACCATGTGATTAGTACTCTGCTCACCACACGGGGCCAGAAGCAAGGTCTATTAAGAGGTTGCTCTTCCAACAGCCCAGTGAGTATGGGTGCCTGACTGGAGACAACTTGCCTCTTAGCTATTTATCAGGTCACTGAGACCTTACAGTCTAATCTTGCAGGGTAATCAGAGTGAACACTCTACAGTGATGGTTTGTTTTGGCCTACCACTCTGTTGATAAAGCCAGCAACACTTCCTTGTTGCCAGGAACGGACGGACCACTTTAAGTACGAAGGTGTCTTTTGAGTTCCATTGCGTGTACTAGTTTGCTCACAATTTATTTCCACATGCCGGTTATTCACGGGCTTGCACAGACTCTGAAGGTACCCCTGTGTATACTGCTTTAGAATGGTCAGCAAACCACAAGGCAAACTTCTAATTTCCTGAGCTACTTAACACACACAGGGCTACCCTCTGATCTTTTTCTCCCCACCTCCCATTTAATTCTCCTTGATTTTTTTTCTTTTGTGTGTACTCTGTTAATAATTTTACTGGCAACATTCCAGAGTGCCTGTGAGAAAATAAAAGTCAAGAAAATCCCTCAAATGTTAAATGCAAATGTGTGAACTCTACAGAATTTGCTATCTCCATGAGTTCTGGTCCTAAGACATCCAAGGTATTTGTCAACTCCAGTGCTGAATATGAGAAAGGGAAGAGAAGTATAAATAATTGCCTCCTATACAGTAATCCCAAGCATAGACTCTGGGTTTACTTTAGGACAGTCATTCCTGAGAACTGGGACGAGGCACAGTATTAAAATGCTCATGTTCTAGAAACCAATTGAGGAATCAGGACATGACCACAGAAATAAGAATGGCTTGCCAAATGAGGCTGGGTTTTACGTAAAATGATTGGTCAAAGACGGAAAGGTTGTTGGGGTTATTTTAAATGGCTGTGCTGTTGGATAGATGAGAAACAGGACCCCAGAAACATTCAGTGAGCAACCCCACCCCATCACAAACCTAACAGTGGGCAACCATAAAAGACTTTTACACATCTGGGGGCAAATCTTGGCACATGTCAAAGATGTCATGAAGGTTCAGGGTCCTAATTCCCTAAAGTTGTAAAACATTACTGAGTAGTTAGATTAAAAATATACTACACAAACAGAAACCTTCAGTCTTTAACATATAATACACACTAAACTACTTCTGATTTTATTCATTCATGCTACAGGTACTTATTAAATTGACATTTGACATATCAAATGTGAGTGTATTCTTTAGGAGTTTTACAAAGAATATAAAGAAGATATCTTTAACCAGGTGTGATGGCACATACTTTTAATCCCAGCACTTCAGAAGCAGAAACAGGCTAGTTTCTCAGTTTGAAATCTGTTTGGTCTACAGAGTAAGTTCCAGGACAGTAAGGGCTATGCAGAAAAACCCAGCCTTAAAAAAAGCAAAAACAGAAACCAAAAACAAAAAACAAACAAAAATACCTCTGTCTTTACAGTCAACAAAATGGTTGGGAAGAAGACTTACACAGTTTGAAAAAACTAGGCTCAAGGTGAGGTATCCTTATGTTATTAAGATATAAATGAATTAAGTGAGAAATATGAGCAACCAATATGAAAAATGTAAGAGAGCAAGCAACAGTGTCAGAAAGAATTCGTAAGTGAAAAGGGGCGGAGTTGGGTGAATGAGGTGCCTGATAAGGACGAAAAATTCCCTTATGGGACACTGTACTTTGTATTTCACTGCTGAGACCTAGTTTTCTGCTCTGTGCTGGCCCTAGTTCCCATCACCAGCAACGGTGCTCTGTTTACTAGCTTCTTTTTTTTTCTTTTCCTTTTTATTGATTTTCATTGAGCTTCACATTTCTCTCCACTCCCCTCTCTGCACCTCTCCTCCCACTCAAACCTCTCCCAAGGTCCCCATGCTCTCAATCTACCCAGGAGATCCCATCTTCCTCCACTACCCATGTAGACCAGATCTATGCATGTCTCTCTCAGGGTCCCTACTGTTGTCTAGGTTCTGTGGGACTCTGATCTCTGGGCTGACTTTCCTTGCCCCATGTTCAAAGACCATTTATGAGTGAGGACATTTGTACCTCTGGGTCTAGCCTCTTCTTAAGCAGATGTATGAGAAGACTGGGATAAAGGGACATGAAAAGTGACAAGGTCATCTAAGAAGCAACTGGCAGCATAAATACTGTGATTTTTAGAATGAAGAGGCTCTGCCTGTAAGGCTTCTCCTAATAATTTTGTAGGGATCTTGAGAGAACGGATTGCTCAGAGAAGGGCAATGCCACCAGGCACTGATTTCTAACACGGAGATGTGGTAACTGGGGAAACGAATTTATACTGTGCACTGTAGCCGCGAGTCTCTGCTGGATCCTAGTGTGCCCATCCTATTCCTTTTAGCACAACTTGAAAATGCAAAGATGATCTTTGTTATATAGTATCATCCCAAACTACTAATGTATCATTAAAGAATTTCTGTACATTTTATGCCCAAAATGCAAGTAGCCTAGCCCCTAATTTTCTATTTATATCCACTTATATAGTTCTTTCTTCGTCTTTTCTCTGAAGATTCTAATTCATATAAGGTTATAGTAATGAGCAATAGATGATGATGATGAAAATAATGCTGCTACTTGGTTGTCCTGATACTTCCTGTCTTCCATCCCTTTGAAATGTACTTTCTATCTTGGCTGTTGGGAATCTCTATAAAGGGGTCAGAATCATTAGTCAAACTCATATGTTTAATCAATAAGGTCATAAAGATTGCAGGCTATTTTCTTTGCTGAGAGAAATATTCAATGTTTCATTTGTTCTTTAGGGAAGTTACCTGCTCTGGAAGAAAATCCCTGACCTGGTGTTGACTCTTAAAGCACAGCAGTGTAGAACTTATTAATTTCAAAGCAAGGATTTTCTAATATATTGTCCTTACTTAGCATCCACATTTTCATTTCTCACCACACTCTGCAATAGAAACAGCAAGATTTCCTCAGAGAAATAGCTGAGTCTAAGGCTAGGGTAGAAAAGTTACAAGATAAGCCTGGGGCATCTTAGAGTGCCAGACAATAAAGAATAAGGCAGTTCTTATTTATGGAAAGGAAGAAAAGCATCTATAATAATGGAAGAGAGCAAGGGGACCCAAGAGTTAGTGGGAATGGCTCTGGGTGGTCAAATATGGAACATATGAGCAAGAAATTGTGTCAAAATATTTAAAATAATTATCAGACCCCATGCTTCTATAAATACATGTGTAAATAAATAATTAAATAGAAGATTATAGTCAAATGTGTAGAACAAATCCAAAGTATGTATATAAACATTCCACTATCATGAAGGTAGACACAAATCTAACCCCCCACCCTGCTGATAATGACTGTGCTTGGTGATCTAATTCTAAAGGGAAGAACGTGTGATGTAATGGTGAGCAGAATACTTTCAGTGGAAAACCTGGCAGCCAGGTGCCACAGTTCATTCTCATCCAGATGATGAAGATAACAGCTAACATTGATAGACTGTCTTGACAACAAGTGACTTTGATATGATGGGAAGAGAATGGTACCAGTGTGGCCTTCCTCCTTTAAATCTATAACTCCCTTTTCCGGAGAAAAAGATATAGCCCGTACAAGCTTGCTTTCTCTTGCTGTGATAAACAGCATCACCAAAATCAATTTGAGGAGGAAAAGGCTTATTTCAGCTGATAGTTTATTTCTTTATGAAGTTGACAGTCAGAGCAGGCACTCAAGACAGAAACCTGTAAGCAAGAGCTGAAGAAACTATGAGGAGTGTTACTTCTTGGTTTGCTCAGCTTGCTTAAGACCATTTGTTGTAAGAATATAACCCAGGACCACATACCCACGGGTAAACACTGCCTATAGAGGGCTGAGCTGCAGTAAGGAGGCTGCTGGTTAGTTCCCAGCCGCATGGCCCTGAAATAATCACACAGAAATTGTATTAATTAAATCACTGCTTGGCCCATTAGCTATAGCTTCTTATTGACTAACTTTTACATATTAATTTAATTCATCTCTACTAATCTGTGTTTTGCCACGTGGTTGTGGTTTACCCGGTAAAGTTTCGGTGTCTGTTTCAGGCAGGGCTACACAGCTACTCGCTGACTAGGCCTCCTTTCTTCCAGCATTCCATTTAGTTTTTTCCCTGCCTCGCTCTGTTCCTCTATAGCTCTGCTACAGGCCCAGAGAAGTTCCTTTATTAACCAATGATATTCACAGCATACAGAGGGGAATCCCACATCACAAGGCCCTTACACATCAGTCAATAATCAAGAAAATGCTCCACAGACTTGCCTGTGTGCCAGCATAATCTAAGCATTTTCACTACTCAGGTTTCCTCTTTTTAAATAACCCTGCATCCAGTTTATAAAATGAACAAAAAAATACAACCCAATCAGCGTTACCCTAACTGAAATTCCACAAATGTCTGACCCATATTCTTCAAAGATTTCCTAAAACTGAGAGATAAGTGAACTGTCACACCAATAGATACTAAAAAGTCATACTGCTAAAATACCATAGGAATAACTTGCTGTGTCATTTTCAGGTAAAAACAAAATGAAATCTGAACCAAGTATGGATCTCAGTTGGCAGTAATGTACCAAGGTTGATTGATGAATTTTTTATAAGTATGACATATTAATGTCCATTTTTAATATTAACAAATACTTGATGTGTGATACATTGAATTTTCTATTTTCTATTCACAATTTCCCACAAAATTTAAGAAGTTCTATAATAAATATTATCCTTCAAAGAATATCACCTCATCTCCTAAGAGTGAAATGTAAAATACATGTAGACTATGCCATCCTCACCAAGAGGTTTCTTCCTGTTTCAGAATGATCTGTTCTTGCGTGCTGCTTCTGAGAAATACAGTTTTGATTTATTCATCCTCAGCATGCATGCACGCTTCTCAAATTTGGTCACATGATTATCGTAGGTGATGTTGCCACCTCATACTTACTGAATTGGGGTCCCAGGACAGAATGGGGAAGGAAAGGAAGTTTTAACACACTTTCTAGATGATTCTTACATGATATGTACATAATATTGAAAATCACTATATTTTTATGTGCGTTCTTTCTGAAAATGAGGAATAGTGGCACTCAGGGTTTTCAACCAGTCTTTGAAGTCATGTTATGACTATGGACTTGAGATTAAATCCCAGTGTCAGAACCTTCTAGTAAAAGAAGCAAGGCAGTCTACCTCATTTATCTTTCACTTCCTTGTTTGAGATTAACAACACTCAGTTCAAAGAGATTTCATAAAGTTATTTGATAAGTATGCCTGTATGTAATTTTTTTCATATTACCTCACATACAGCAGAAATCAGCTTGGCCACACTGGAATTATATTAACTCTTTACAAAACTCATCATACATGATACCTGAAATCATCCCCACTGCCACCATTACTTCTCACTCTGAAACTTTTAATGCCTTCCGCTGGCTCCCTTCCATGTCTCTTAGGAGTTTCAGGCAGTATGTGGCAAAACTCTGATGGGAACTGTCACAAGTTTAACTGCCAGTTATACCTGCTGGACCCTCTCCAGGGCCTCAGGTACCCACTACCTCTTTCCAGAAAAGTTTGGCAATTCTGTGTGCATTGGTGATCAGCTGTCATGGTTCTTACTGTGTTTACCATGTCAAATGACAGAGTGTGAAACACTGTTCAATCCTTCTCTGTTTCAGGTCTTCCCCACTATTCTCTGTCCTTACTTCTTCTTACTTATACATAGATGTTTAAATCTATTTAAATATTTCTGCTTTATGATTCATACACCAGGTTCTCAGTGTTCTTGAGGAATATACAGAAGCATTGAAATAACAATATTGACTAATATTTATGAAGCTTTATAGCTCAGAGTGACATAACAGCTATCACTTATGAAATATTATTTTCCCTTTACCGTACACGAGTCAACATTATTCCAAGCAACATACGTCAGTTAAAATGCTATCTCCAAGACTCCCTTGAAGTTGAAATACGTCACGTATGAGCTGAGTTCTGGTAAACGTATATGTAATAAAATACCTTTATATTTCAGAAAATAGCAGGCTCATATTCCAAGCTAAGTGCCACTGACTTCTGCCACTCGCTTCCTTCTTTCAGCCTGGACAGTGGAGAGAACCGCTGAACTTCACAGAGCTGGTGGTTCGGGCTTCCCACTTCAGGGTGACAGATGAAAAAGAGATTCTTAGCCCAGGATGACCTTTTGACCCTTTGTACAACCTTAAGACCAAGCCCTTCTAGACCGGTTGTCACGTGAGGTTTTAACATTCTGCAGCCACATTCGGTCCTAACTATCACATACCCCATATTGTTAGATATTCCTGACAGTGAGGAGGGGACCGCTTTTATACCATTCTACAGATGGAGAAAATTAGACACCATAAAAAGATAGCTAGATTCTCCCCTTGGTTTCATGGTGCTGAACTATAGAGCTATGACTTAAATCCCTGCACAAAAGCACATGTCCTTAAGTCGGTGTAGAGATCCTGAACAGTAGATGCTGTTACTGTGCTATTGTTGTTGTTTGTAATATTCGCTTTCCCCTCTCCAAGTGGGTGATATTTTTCTATGAGCCATTCATTATTTCGACACTTCTAGGTTATTGAGTATCCAAATAAAAACTCTATTTTCTGCTAATCATTTTCAAATGTCATGGTTCTCACTAACAAATTATAAGCCGGCCCCATGCACTTTAATTTCCTCTGAAGACTTCCAGCATCCCCTTATAAAGACTAACATTCCCACTCCAGACTTGGAATACTAATGCCCTGACTTTACAATCAGGCTAAGCTCTGCAATTTCCATGTGGGTTGCAGTTTCCCATTGTAGGTATAAAGAGAATTTCACATAGTTTTGATATATCGTGTAAATTACACCAGCCAAGCATTGTGCTATGTCTTCATTAAAGTAGGAGATGATAATTATGCAAACATATAGTATGGTCTTGCAAGCTTTGAGTTATGAACATTCAATAGTGTCTCTTTACTTGTGCTTAAGTTGGCATTTGTGAGCAGCATATAATCAATTAATCAATAACCTGATTTTCCCTTAAAGAGATGGTGCATCATTTAAGAAGAAAAAAAAGAAAAGAGAAATAACAGAGATTATTGTATGATTTTATGGAAAAAAGGCTGCCTCAGCAAAGAAACAGGCTTGAGAAACATTGAAAGCCTTTTTCAGGGATGATGATTTTGCTTAACTAAGCCAAAAGTGAAATTGGATACAAACGCTCAGTTCCTGAAGCATTTTATTATTTTTCAGCTGCTAGAAGGAAAGCACCAATTTGGGATTGCTGGTATGGATGCATTGTTTTTATTCAGGATTAAGGGTCTGTGAGTGGATTCATCTATGAAGTGAAAAGCAAAAATAAACTAAATCCTAAATCTTACAGTTCAAGACTAATTGATTCTGCCCTGCTTCATACAAAGACGGAATCCTCTACTCAGTTGCCTGATTGGTCCCACATGATGTCTCAGCAGTACAGAGCAATATGGCTCATATGACAGAAGTGGTGGTCATATGAGGTCAGCCTAGACTTTTCCAGCATGTTCAATGTATTTGTTTCTGTATCTTTATTATACCTGCTATTCATAACATGCATTAACACTGTGATATTTTAGAGATTTTAGTGTGATAATTTAGAGATAGCATTTTTTTTGAGGAAGAAAACTGCTTTATTCCATTCCTGTAGAGTAGAGCACTGTTCATTGTTATTTTTTCTTTTCTTATTTTTTGTATCTTTACTGTCTACTTCCTACACAATTAGTATGAAACTTGGCAAATATCTAACGTTGTATCACATTAAAACGTATAGCTGTGGACCATCAATATGGTTCAGCAGGCAAAGGCTTGATGACCTGAGTTTGATTCCCCAGGAACCACAAGGAAGATGGAGAGAACTGACTCTTAAAACTTATCCTCTGACCTTTATAGGTATGCATGCCTTGGTACACTCCTGCCCATACACTACATAAACACATTCATATACACAAATAAATGAATAATTAAATAAGTGTTAAAACATGTTAGTAATGTTCTCTTGATAACAAATGAACACAGGCACATCTGAAAGAAAAAATCTTCAAATAAATTGTTTAATTGATTAGACAACATAGGATATGATCAAGGTGAGACTACTATTCTCCATCAATATTACCCCCCAAGAGATATAAAGTGTTAGGTATGGATTTTCCTTATTTTTATTGTGGAGAGAAATCATTGGTTCTAAGAACTTAGAAATTCCCATTGCCATCAAGATCTTGGTTTTTAAATACAGCCTATGGATCAGAACAAGCATCATATGGAAGTTTGTTAGAAATAGAGGTTCTCGGGCCCCATCATCCCACAGTCATGATTTCAGTATGGACTTTAGTTGGCATGCATGCAGACAGCAGTTTACGACGTCCTGGTTCTGGCATGATGACCACTCATGACCTGATGACTCTAAGGTCTGTGAGCTGCACATGAACTTGTGATCTTGGGTAGAGAAGGAGCAGCATCGTGATAGCTTTTCTCAATCTGCTTCAAAGGGCTGAGGGCTATGCTCATAGAACAGTGCCACGTTGACAATCACCATCAAGACTTAGCTTTCATTTGTTCACTTCCCTGCGTTTTCATCATAAAGTCCTAAGACACTAATGTCACATGGACTTGAAGAATTCCCATTTCAATCACCTGTCACTGATTTGGGGTCATTTGATGACATTTCACAGAGCACATGAGGACTCCAGTGAGCTAAAACACGGCATGGCTGAAGAGAATGACTCCAAGTCTATTTTCTTTATTTCTCTCTCTAACCAAGGACTTACTTCATTGCAACAGTGACATCACAGTGCAGAAAACACCACAGAATTTATAGCGTCTCCTCCAGTGGGATGCAGGGGGAAGTAAAGATGAGGTTGTTTTTTTGCTGTGATAACTTCACTGGAGGAAAGTGTGTTAAGTTTAAGATTCTATTAGCTCTCTGCAGGGGGGAAAACAAAGGCATTGCTAGTTTCCTTCTTATTTATCTCATGGACATTTGTGCCATTAATGCTTCATTTCTCTATAGTTTGTACAAAACACATTTTTAAGCAAAAAAACACTCTTCCCATTAGTACACGAGTTAAGTGAACTTCCTACGGTCCTTTAATGTTCCTTTACTGAAAGTCAGTCCTGATAGGACCAATTAGAAATGAGCTGAACCAGTTACCTAATTATTAGGGAATAAAATATTGATGAAAAATAAGTTGAGAGCTATTCCAAGAAAATGTGGCATCTCAATGCATTCTCCTAATCCAAACATCCATGCCTACTTGGTTCATTATATGTCCATTGCTATCCAGGATTGAAATACATTAGATGAGTACAAATGGTATGTTCAACACCGTATGTGAAATAACTTTGAATTACTGCCTGAAAATTGCTGTTTGCCATTGGAATTTGGATTTCTAAATTTTTGAAATTAGACTTTTTTTATTGTATTGAGGTTTCTGTTAAACTTCGGGCTGGCAAAGATTTCTCTGTTTTGTTTCAGAAGTCTTTGGGGGACAGAGGATTTATATCTCGCCTTCTCTGGTACCAACAATTTGACCTGCAGAGATGATTAATTTTAAGAATAAAGCAAAGCTGGACATAGTGGCACAGTCTTGTGATCCCAGCACTTGGGATGCTGAGGCGGGTGGCTGAGTTTAAGGTCAGCCAGGTCTACCCAGTGATTTCCAGGACAGCCAGTGAATTGATGTCTAACTTCCTATACATGACGGTTGTGAGAGAATTTTTCATGAGCTTGTCCACTTTTCTGAAGTGCGCTAATCTTGAGCCGCATGGTTTGTCTCAACTGACGGCAACACTTTCCTTCCACAAAGATTATAATTAAACTGTTGACTGAAGAAAAATAAAGAAACATGCCTTTGGCTGTGTGTGACATTTTATTTTGGGAACCTTCTGCTAGCAGAAGCTAATCCGTTTCAGGGTGGAAAGGTCAGCTGACATCTTATGTGCTAAGACTGTTAGACCAGTATCTGGGTGAATGGCAGTTCTAACTAGAGGGGACTGACAGTCCCCACGAATGCATGAATGATGGTTCTTCCTCCTGATCGGTCCTCTTGTGCAGCTGTATTTCTGTTTCCAACAGGTCAATTTGATGAGTTTCCAGAGTCACCCACTATCCCCACAGATAAACAGCCAGACTTCCTCATCTCTCCCTGCCTGACTCTAAGATGTGTTGTTTTGTTTTTTAAGTTGGAAGCGTGATCAATAGGGATATAGAAAACTTCCAATTTGAATCAAGTAGACCTTTATTAGATCCCAAAGAGAGCCTGAGGAGGACTACAAAAGGTGTTTGAATCCTGCTATGGATTCTATTTCCTAAAAAGTTTTATCTTTTTTTCCTCATAAAACCTATGCTTTCATTAATGGAAAAGTAGAGAGTTGGAGTAGAATTAGACAAAGTGTCTTTTTGTTTTTTTAGCACTGAGAAAGCATTCATTATCATGTTCTTCATGGTAGACCCTTTTATAGGGCTATATTGTGGTGTTTCCAATCTAGTAGGAGATTCAGGTCTCATCACAGAGTTTGTAGCCAGACTATGTTCAGCTCCTATCAATCAATAATTTCAGATCTTTGATTGATTCTTTTTTTATATCTAGGAAATGAGAACCTGGAGGTGGCAGTGAAGTTAATGAGATTATGCTTCAAAATCTCTTATTTCTGTATTTCCTTATCTCACCTATCTCAGGAAGAACAGAGTTCAGTTCCCCTTTTTGAGAGACAAACGACAGTTAGAACTTGGTTCCGTACTTCTCTCTCAACAATTCCACCTATGTCTTCATTGATGAGAAGACTCTGTCACTTGGGAAACTTTTCAGGCAAAGCTGAAGCTCCTAGAAAGTTCTATAGCTAGGAGGCAGGATAACTGTGGAAGACAGCAGGCAGATGAATGAGAACGAGGCTCAAGTGATAGAAAAAACAAATCATTCAAACTAGTTTTAGTTAGGCAATGAGTAGAATGATTGATATTCAGTAATAAAGGATCAAGGCATTTGCTCGCCGGTTGGTAAATATTTACTCTGTGGAGGCTTCCCACTCTTTTCTAGTTAAAGAATACGTGAGCCAATGAGTTTCCAAATAAAAATGCTGCTTCTAAAGTATCAAATTGACCTCCACCTCCCTATTGATTTTAGACAGCCAGATATGCCTTGCTCTCCTTACTCTCTCAGGAGACACATACTGGCTTGGCATTTTCTTACTCACCTCCAACACCTTCTGCAAGCCTGACTATCCTGCATGGCTCCCTTGTAAATTTGCTTCCAGCAACCAAAGGCCCTCATGTGTCTGTCTAGTTGGTTGAGACTGTAGCACCTGAGCAGATAAGTGCTTTCAGATATCAGTAGGAGTGAGGGTTCTAAGAATAAGTGGAGACAGTGGAGCTCCAACCCTAATCCTGTTGATTGTTAACGTTGAAATATCTGTGTATGCTGCTTCTGTTTTGTGAAGACAACATTAAAGCCCTTTGAACCTGAAAAGTACTGAGGGTTAGTTATATGACATGCAGTGTCCAGTGCTAAAGACTACATATGAGTCTAAAATTGTCTCAGTCACTGTTATTTTTGTCATATTTACCAAAATGATACCATCCAATGAGCGGATTTTAAGGTACTCAGAAATATTATATATATGTATGTATATGTGTGTGTATAAATAAATATATCTAGCTCACAATTATATACTTATACTACACCACAATACACTATACACACATGCACACAAACAACCCTTACATAAAATAAGGTAAAATAAGGTAAGATATGGCATAGTATATCAGGGCATACAATAATAAGTTATTATACATACTTGTATAACTAAACATTTAGCAGTCTACTGTGAACACAGTTTTATTGTGTAAACACTGAGAAAGAACCTGCAAGTCACTTAGTTTCAACATCTTTTTCAAGGGAAAAGAATTCCTTTTATAATATTTCTCTTCAAAGTTCTGCAACCTCATCCTTGACTTCACCAGGGACAGAATCCCATGGCCTTATTGTGATGCCCTCCCTACTTTGCAGTTATTATTTGTCCTTGACATTTCTGTCTTCCTCTTCAATCACTTACTTATTGAGCCCTGGTATGTACTCTTTAGCTTACATAAAGACAAGAAAAGGCTGGCAAGATAGCAGCAAGAGGCTGGATGAATCCAAACAGTTACTGTTTTCTATGGTGAGCAGAATTGCCAGGTCATGAGATCGAGTGGATGTCTTAGATGATCCTTTGAATTCATTCACGGCTATGCATTTCTGCAGAGATTCAGAGACTTAGGTTGTGTGATTTATATGTCTTCTTTCAAACTGAAAATACTAGAGATGTAGACACATTAGAAGTGATAAATTATGCTTACTAATCTTGTGCTTTTTATGCCGGGCCACAGTAATTTCTGGAAAAAAATATAGGCAGCTGTGTTTGCAGGCAGATTGAGTAGGAAACTCTCTAGAGGTTAACTTCCTACCACGTGGCATGTTTGAAGATTTGCCCTCATCACTTTCCTTGAATGAGTTGCTGGTGATCAGGGCTCAGATGCCTGGAAAAAAGTGCTGTAGTGTTGTCAGACCACCCCTGGCACTGCAGCCGTGTTCTGCGAGGTGGTTACCACTGCTGCGTTCTATTAACTGCCTCACTCATCCATTAGGTGTGGAGACAGAGAGATTATAGCAGCAGGCAACAGATGCATTCCCCGAATAGTGTTTAGTGAAAAAGACGAAGAGACCACACAAGGCTGCTTATTACCTGAATAAAGATTAATTAAACATGGCTATTTTCTCTGAAAGGGAAAGATACTGTCCTCTATCTTAAAACATCCTAAGATGGGAGTTTGAGGAGTCCTAATAGAGATAGCGTAGAGGAGACTTCTGACCAGCTACATCAGTGGTGAGCACGGCCTCAGAACATGTGGTGTTGTAATGTGGAAGTGTGAATGTCACTTGGGTGCAACCAAGTGCATGCTTCTCCCCTCTACTCAAACATCATCTCATGAGAGAGAACTGATATCCAAGACTTGGAAACCTATGGACTATCAGGGCTCAGCAAATGCATTCCATAAAAGGTCTGATCTTCAATATTTTAAACTTTAAAAATTTACATAGTTTGTGTATCAACTATTTAACTTTGACATGGGAGCTAAAAAAACCACATGCGATCCATAAACTAATGAATGTGGCTTTGTTCTCATACAGCACCATTTATAAAGATAGAATACAGTTGTGGCTCATGGTTTACCAGCTCTCAGATTAGATTCTGACTACTGAGTCTCACACCATGTTTAGGAAGTAAGGCATCACTTTGTTGGATCTCTCCATTCAGAACACAGTTCTTCCAAACTTCTGCTTCCCTTCAATTTTCTACATTTTCACATCCTTGGTAATGCCTATCATTTTTAGGTAGGTGGAATGAAAGTAGAAGATTTCAGTGTGTGTGTGCTTTGTTTAACGTATGAATTTTATCCAGTAATAGTGTCTCCCTTTTTAAAGGATTGCTGGGAGATGCGACCAACACTCAAATTCTTTGGCTCCCACACCTTAGTTTCTGTGTCATGCTGTTCATTATTGGCTTTTCGGAGAAGAACTAATCTTTATTATTTCCTGGCTAAGTATTGATGATTGCAATTGTCTTCTGCCTCAGACTGACTTAGCAAACCCAGAGCCAGGCTGTGGCTGCTTCTCCCATTTGACACAGCCACCCCCAGGAAGATCGATTGGTACAGCATATCTGAAGAGGTTCTCTGAATCCAAACCAGCAGGATGCTCCTACTGAGAAGGAGTTGAAATTGGCTATATAAAGAGAAGCCTGAGAGTCTGATAGTGTGCTATGTGATTTACAGGTCTTCCTCCAGCAGGAGAGGCCTTTCCATGCTGCTCAGAGTCACGGGAGTATTGATCACTGAGGCTTTGTCCCTGACTCCCTTTTCTGTGGAAGAATTGTTTGAATCAGGATGGTGGCATCTGCACATGTACTAGAAAGCAAACCATTATCCAAACTTTCTGGATGTTAGACCTTTTTCCATTCAGGAAGACTCTGCTGTTCGCGATGAGGCAGAGGAATGGAATTTCTTGTAGCTCCAAAACTACACACACATAGACACAAACAGGCTTTGGATAAGAATTTATGTTTCACTTCTGAAATTATTCAAGGGTCTTGAACCATTTATCCCCATCTCTTTGTTCTTTGTGGGCATGTCCTCAATTCCCTAGGGTCTATTTTTTTTTCTGCTTTCATTTAGAATTGGAATGTAGTCATTTTGGGAGGTGGTGGTCATTTATCATATGAATAGGCAGTAAAGACATATTAATTTTTTATACAAAACATGCTTCCTCTGCTAAGAGTCTGTTTCTTTAGCCCTATAGGACAGTGATTCTGCCACATTTGCACACTCCACCAAGTGACCATGTAGCAAAAACTTTATTATCAAGTCAGAGTTGCTGAGACTTATACATCATGCCTGACCAGCATGAAAAAGTGTGTGTTTTCCTCCCACAGATTTTCTAATGGTGACTGAAATGCTTAAAATATTGGCTTAGGTGCTAAGTGGTAATGTTTTGTAACTTTGACGCTAGTTAGAGTCATTTTGAAGACAAACCTTTGACAGAAAAAAATTGTCCACAAGAATGATTTGTGGGTAAACCTACGGGGCATTTTCTTGATTAGTGATTAATAACTTTCTTAATAAATGTGAGAGGCCCTAGGCTATTGTTGGTGGTTCTAAACCTGGCAATGTGATCTCCAACTGTATAGGAAAGCATGCTGAGAAGGATATAAGAAGCAAACCAGCAAGCGCACTTGTCCACCAATGGTCCCTGGTCCTGGCCTTAGGTTCTGGGCCTGGCTTCCCTCAGTGATGAAATATGACCTGAGGGTTGTAAGCTGAAATCAACCCTTTCCACCTCAAACATCATGATGTTTATCACAGTAAGACATCAGGATGTCCTTTCCCCAAAGTTTGGAGATGTTCACTCTTTGGAAGACAGCAACTCTTGTCTTCATTCAGATCCTGGCACCTCCTCAGAAAACAGTCTTTAGTTTTGTGTGTGTTGAAGGGTAGACATGAGGATCAAATGAAATAAAATTTGTAAAATGGCTATAAGAGTATTCATTGTAACACAAGCCAAAATGAGATGTTGTTGAACTCTGACGTGAGAGAAGAGATTCTTCCCAGAGGGCACCTTTCCCAAGCACACTCGTATTCTGTAGCATCCTGGCAAAAAATAAGTCTTTCTGGCAAGGTTGCAAAGATAATTCTTGAAATGTCTTCACATGAAAAATGAGGTGGATATTTCTTGTCTCTTCTATGATGAATCTGAGAGTCATGTGGTTTCTCAAAAACTATTGTAAAGTTAAATTTCAAGCAAAGAATGCAATATAAGATAAAAGAACTAGAAAATGGGATGGACAAGGAAGATGTGGATAGAGTATCAGGAAAGAATGTGTACAGGGTATAGTTGCATAGGAGGAATGACTTCTATTTGGGAATATCACAAGTTATATCTATATGTATACACACATATGTGTATATAGTTGTCAATAACTAACTAAATATAACTAGTAACGGGACACTAAACATTACTTGAGATGGGCATAGTAATAACCCTGGTCTTATCATTATTCAGTCTTTACATACATTGAAATTTTACACTATACTCCATAAATACACACATTTCTATGTGTCAGTTTAAGAGTTACATTAGACTAGTCAATGCTAGTCAATGACTAGCAGTCTACAGAAAAGATAGCAAAATAAGATAAGTCAAAGTAGAAGAAAACTTAGATTAATAAATGTAATATTAAACAGCATGCACAGTCATGATCCTTTCCTCATTAGAAGCAAGCAAAACCACTTACAAGTGACTGCACTACAGGAATGCAGGTCAGGTGCTTGCTTTCAAATTCTGCTTTAATTATCCTATCACATATGTTTGAGGAGGAGACACAATTATCCCCAGTTCAGGTCCTCCTACATATTAATCGCCTGCTTATATTTTGCCCAGAAATCCTCCATCTGCAGTTTGAAAATGGTTGAAGGGAAGGAAGAGAGTAATATTACAGTTCAGGATGGTTGTGTGTGTGTGTGTGTGTGTGTGTGTGTGTGTGTGTGTGTGTGTGTGTGAGGGAGTAAAAAAGAGGGAAGGTGAGTATAGCAGACACCCTTGTGAATCATTCATATGAGGTCACAACACTCACCTCACAGGCTTTGTGAATGTAGAGAATCATTAGAGCACAGGCTGGAGACCCTCTGTTGTCTTGTTCATTTTATGATTTCTTCAAATGCCTGTGCTAAAAAAAATGGTGTGATGAAAATATCTGTCTCAAAACATCAGCACAGCATTTATAGACCGAAATGGAGCTGTTCTCTTCAAATTCCCACAGGAGTGCACAGATTCACCCCCATATTACCACACAGCCCAGTAACCTCGGATTGCAACCCCCAGTGTATATGCAAACCTTTTCTGTGATGCATATTGAGGAGGTAACTATACTAGAGTCAGCCTGACTAGGGCTGAGAACATGGACTAACAGTTTTTTGTTGCCAACACAGACTTACTTTAATACATTTGTTTAAACCAGATGTTTAATGAATTGGGGAAAAGAAAATACCTAAACACAAAAAATTAAATTGCAACGTGCAATACTAAAACTATGACAACTCAGAAAGCAATAAGAGGAATACTACTTGAGGAAAAGTTTGAAGGACAGGGTAATTTGCTTGCCCGTGTTGGCAGTTTCCTAGTAGGGAAGAAAAGGATTCACAACAGGAAACTTCACAGAAAACTCTGCTTATATTTTCAGAATTGTGTACAAAACCTCAAAACATTATTTGGAATATCTACTATCAAAAGGCAATAATGAACATCCCAGAGTCCAGAGGTGGATGAGAATACACAAGATAGTAGAATGGTCCAACACAAATATGAACTCCCGTTACAAAGGAAACAGAGCAGAGACAGGCCACCTTCTCAGTGGCCAGCACTTCTTTAAGGCCATAGAGAGAACACTGTCTGTGTTGAAAGGGTCACCTCAATGATAGCTTACTATTCATCTTCCTGAAAGATCAGCCCTTGACGCAGCGCTTAACCTTTTCTCTTTTCCTGGCCTCAGAAACTAGATTAATGTGTCCATGCTAAGAAATTTCTGTATGTTTGTGCATATGAATGAATGAACTAGTAGAATCTGGGTGACAACAAAATGCCAATAATGTTTCTGTTTGTGGATAAAAAAGCAATTAAAGTGCTACTGATTTTGTGCGACTTTTATTACATATTCTGCAATAGTTTGTATTTTTCATATTTTAGTGAGAAAAGGCCCTTGATATATCCTAAAATATAGCACTCTCAATTTTTAAGATGAGAAATTTAATTAGTTAATGGTTGCTAAGAGCTTCAGGGGAAAGAGGTGCTCTTTAATTGCTATTTCTATTCTTTTTGCTCTTTTATACCTTCCTAAATTGTGGAAGTTGCTTAGCAGCCTCAGAAGCAGTGATTTTTAATGCCGCCTCCTCTCCCTGCTCCTCTCGCTGTCTGGGTGTGCACAGCAAAGCATTGGACTCATTTACCCTGGAATCATGTGGAAGCCGGATTGATCTGAAAGGGTTCTCTGAATGAACCTAACAGGTCTCTCCGTGCTTTGTACGAGTTTCCTGGCAGGGTTCTATTTTGGACCTGATGGAATTTCAGGACTTAAAAAAGGGTTCCTTCTGTAATTCTGCACCCCACTTGCGAAGCATTGCCTCATGACTCAGTGGCGTGTCCCCCACTACCCACACATAACCTTGGTGCGACTAGGTGCAAAATAAGATGGGGTTCATTTTTGCTTTCCTCTCTGATCATGTTTCTCTCGAGAAGTAGCTCATTCGTCGGCTTGATATTATTTTCCTGCATTCTTCACAAAAGATATAAAACCTGACAAATGTTTTGCCTAATCTCCCAGGCAGCGAAGCAGTGAGTACAAGAGTAATTGGCACTTCAATAAGTACTGAGGTGTTAAGTCCTTCAGTGAGTACTGGGTAAGCAGTACTTTAAATATGCTTCTTCTTTCGATTCATATACTGAGACATATAACTAATTTATACAGAAGGCCTAATTTTCAATATGACTGTCTTTCTAGCTCAGACAAGTGACCTCTATACCACACAAGACTTTGGCTATAGTGCTAAAGATATCTCTGGAACTTGGCTGCACAAGTATATAATGGTAGGTAAAGGTGGGGTTTCCCTCCCTCCTTCATAATGCAGTGTTCTATTTAAGTGTTTGCCATTGGCTGGTGATTAAGGTAGGTCTCTAGTCTAACTTACTCTACAACGCTCGCATTATACAACAGAGATCTGTTTGTGGAGATTCCTCTCTCATCTCTGAAGGTGACAGAAACTGTTACAGGTGGGGACTAGGTACAGTTCTAGCTGTATTTTATTTTATTTGTTTTTAAAATTAATTAATTAATTATTTTTTAAAACAATATTTTCTCTTTTTACATACCAATTCTGGTTCCCAGTCTTTCCCCTCCTCCTGTCTCCAGTTTCCCCTCTTCTCATCCCCCATTCGCTCCTCAGAGAGGGTAAGGCTTCCCATGGGGAGTCAACAAAGTCTAGTACATCACTTCATCTAGTACAACTTTCATCTAGCAACTGATGGAAGCAGTTGCAGAGATCCACAGTGAAACACTGGGCTGAGTTCCCAAAGTCCAGTCAAAGAGAGGGTGTAGCTTTATTTTATATGACTACGTACATCTTTTAATATATGTGGTAAGTTTGGGTATATATTTATGGGTAAAAAGACATGCATGCAATATACCCTTTTAACATTTATTAACAGATGTGTGAATCATTTGTTTTTGATGTGATGTAGTTAGAAATAAATATAAGCATAGATATTACTGTGTGTATGTCTTCTACTCCATCCCCAGCCCACCATAGTATTTTGAGATCATAGAAGCTGAGACATAATGTATTTGCTGCATGTGTTCTGAATTTAATTTATGCAGCTCAGGGCAGCTTTGGGATCACTCGGGATATGGGATGACAAAAAGCTGAGAGGATAAAGGGAGAGGCAGTGATTGGAAGCAATGTGTTGTTTATTGGAAATGCAGCAAGTTGTGCTAAAAACCTGTAGTTAACATCATTACCTTTACTTCCCTGCCAGGTTTGATTGTGTTGACAGCACACCCGTGGTTTATGACCAATGACCAGCCTCTCCAGCAGTAGTGGTTCCTTTGTCAGAGAGAGAATTGTAGAAGTGTAAGGACAGCCAGAGGAAGGATTTAATGGGGGAAGATTTATGAAGTGTTATGGTTTGAATCCTATTTGTTCTTCCAAATTCATAGAGGAGTTTCTTTCCCAAAGTCTTACATGGATAATATAAAGAGAGTTTAAATTAACCCACCCGCAATGTTTAGACGTGAGGCAATTGGCCGCTAATAGATTAGGACAATAGGGTGACTCTCTCATGACTCACGTCTAGTGGTTTTAAGAGGGAGAAGCCAGATTCACAGAAACACAAAGACTCCCATACAATATCATATACCTAAGGGAGCCCTGTCAGAGCTGAATCCTTCTGTGTAAGGTAGCAGCCTTCCAGATAAGGAAAGACTAAACTTCTTAAAGAATAAAGAAACCCACATCATCTGTTTCATTATAGTGATGAAGGATGACTGACAATGAATTGACAGCAACCAGGAGAAAGAATGAGATGACCTAGTAACAAAAAAATTTAGGTTTTGTCTTTTTTTTTTTTAAATAATTTTCTGCCTCCCAATTTGGCCTTCACCGGAAGCTAAGTGCTAAAGGGATCTGATAATTTTATGATGTTCTTAACAAATCTGAAACTAATGTAGAACTAAAGGTCTCCGTACTCTATGCTTTTCCACACATGAGGAGGCTTTTATAAATAAGCAATGCCCATAAATCATTATTTTTCCACTAGGTATTCATCAAGATATGGTTGGAAATACTGGAACACTCATGTGCATCCACACATTAACTTCTTCAGTGGATGAATAGAGCATCTTTGAAGTTGCCCATTCCTTCTGTGATACACACACCAACGATTATCTCATGACTCTTCACTCCTATTTCAAGGCATCGTTCCTTGCCTGTTTTTACAGAAAATAAAGCAAGATGTATTTTATCTTTTGAATATTATCCTCAGAGAATAATCCCTGCTTAATTCTGACTTTTAGCAAACTCTCTCTTTCTCACATCTTCATTATCACTTTGAATAGAAAATAGTACATCCCAATAAGGAGCCAAGAACCTGGGGCCAATAAGGTTCTATAAGGTTCTATAGCATTTTCTTAGATTCTAGAATTTTAGAGTAAATTTTAGAAACATGGATTATTTAGTGAAATGAACCTGTGGAGTTAAATACACTTCCTCAGATGGTTTTTTTGGTTTCCAGTGAAGAGGTGGTTTTTTTTCATTCACTTCATCCTTCATATTGAAAGCAATTGTTCTTGGTCACTTTGCTTTCCACTCACTGTTTAGATTAAAATTTCAAATGTCTAAGGACATGTATCATTTCCTGGTTCCTGTCCCCCACCCCCCAGTGTCTAGGAACATTGAGAAATAAACTAGGTACCTGTCATGTGTTCACATGAATTCATTAATTTTAAAAGTGTATAGATGAACTGAAAAGCCCAAAAGCTAAAGACAATTTTTGGAATAAAAGGAAATTAATGAATCACCTGTAAATTCAGATCATCAACAAACATGGGAAATAGGCAAACCAGGTTATTTTTTGATAGTTTAACAAATGCCTTGAATAAGAAGGCTAAGTCTAAGTGTCTAAGACCCTTAGGCCAAATACAATCCTTTTCTATGGACTAGAAAGATTAGTATAAAGAATGTCATGTGACCTATTGTGCTAACTTCACCTGGCATGTAGAGAGCTTTGAAATAAAAAAAAAAACACTGCATTCTCCTCTCCCCCAACTATTCTCTCTCCTCTTCCTGCTTTTCCCCATATTCCTTAACAGAAGATAAGTACCTCCTCCTCTTCCTCCTATGTGTGGTTGCCTGCCTCATTTTTCTTTCTTTATTGTCCTAGCAAGTTCCTGCTACCTTGAGCTTCTGTAAACAACACTATCATAATAGAAATAAATAATTTTATATAAAGATGAAAGCTGCTGAAGAATTTCCTTGGATGATTTTAATATTTATTTATCACAATGTTTGCAATAATTCAGGGCTTGCACATACTAGACAAGAGTTCTACTGAGGTATATTCCCAACACAGATTTTAGTCCTGTGTGTGGTATATAGCTTTTTTTTAAACAAGGAGTATTTGTTAGGATCCTGATTAACAGTCAATATCTATCTTTTATCTTTAATGTTGTCCTGAGTTCTGATCTATCCTATATGAGAGGATACCAAACAATCAGAAGAGAGCAAAAGTCTGAGTAGACTTAGAACTTAAGAAAAGTGAAACTACAATACACATATTAAAGATGTGTCTAAAGACAAAGCATTAGGAAACTATATCTAAGCCATATTTTTATTAATGATATAGTCAAATAATAAAGTTCTAGTCCTGGCTTAGCTCCTCTGAGACATTTGCTAATAGTATCATATAATTAATCTTCATCATTCATTCTGAAAATTTCAAATAACTCTCCAGAAACAAGGTTGTAAGAACAAATTTTGACACGCTGCTAAGTGTTTAGCACACTTCTCAGTGGACCAAGCATGTGAATCTAGGATCCATTTGAAATTTTCTTACTGATTCAGAATGTGATTCTGGGAGGTGTGTGCACAGAAGTATTGTCTTAAGATTTTTTTTTTGTTTGTTTTTGAGATAGGGTTTCTTTGTAGCATTGGAACCTGTCCTGGAACTAGCTCTTGAATACCAGGATGGCCTCGAACTCACAAAGATCCGCCTGCCTCTGCCTCCCGAGTGCTAGGATTAAAGGTGTGCATCACCATCGCCCAGCCTGTGTTGTCTTAAAATTTTAGCTGGAATAATATTAGCCAGAAATCTACAGACCCAGTATTACCAGGAAAACACCTTTGTGCTTAAGGGCCAGTAGCTAAATCAGAGCCCTCCTGAGATGATGCGGGCATCAGGAGTATTTTATGTTCCTAGGAAGATAGCTCAGATCCTGCCCCCAAACTGGAAAAGGCTTCATCAAGTAGGCTGTGGCACCAAGTCAGCGAGACAGATGTGAAAGCCTGTGAGTTCTGCAGAGGGTTAGAAAAGGCATGGTTTCCCAGTCCATGTGGAGTTGGAAGGATTAAATCAGCACCATATCATAGTTCAGTTTTTCTTGATGTAGCAGTGGGAAAAGCTTTTGGTCATGGATTTGAACAAGTCTTCTCTCTCTTAGACTAGCTCTTCTTCATCTGTATGGTAACAGGGTGCACTAATCTTTTAAATGTCACAAAATACTGTTAGGGAAAGATTTCAAAGTTGTAATTCATAAGTTAATGCCCCTGTGCCAGATTTATCTTTTATTTAAATGTCTATGACATAAATTGCGGGACCACACTACGTCTCATCATCTAACTTACATAGAATGTTTCAGAAAAAGCACCTTCAAGATAAACAGAAGTAAAGGCATCATTCTCAGAATGTCAGACTGCCCAGCGGAATTCTTTAAAATTGTGCTGGAGAAAAAGAGAGGGATTGGTTCATCTGCCTCCAAGGACTTATTGTGTAATCACAAAATAAGTAGGAAAAAAACGTGCATTTCACGAAAGAAATGATGGTATGTGCTCCTCTCCTGTACACAGGAGTTCACTCGGACAGCCCTCCTACCACAGAGAAAACTCTGTTTGGGTGACATTACAGTACTTTATCACCATGGTTTTCTTTGTGTATGTGTGTGTGGGGGGGATCTGTATTTCTTTGTGTTTATTCTTCATAAGAAAGTGCCCATTTTATCTTTTACAGTCTTTTTTTCCTTATTATAAAGCCACCCACTTATACACTGATAATATCAGCAACAATTTAGTGAATATTTATCATGCCTACCACCCAGGTATGATATGAATCTCTCTCTCTCTCTCTCTCTCTCTCTCTCTCTCTCTCTCTCTCTCTCTCTCTGTGTGTGTGTGTGTGTGTGTGTGTGTGTGTGTGGAGAGAGAGAGAGAGAGATTAGTTAAATTTTTATTTATTTATTATTAAATATTAAATATTTATTTCCCTGGCCTCTTCAGCAAATCGCAGATGTTAAAAACAAATGCATTATCAGTTCTAAGTAACAAAACAGTTACTTAGTTTGGAGTAAACAAAACAGTGGAGCAACATTTACCAGTCTTCCTGCTCAGCATTTACTCTGGAAAGGAGAAACTCCTGTCACCCGCAGGAAACCCTCATGAGCCCAGACTTGTTAAGACTTCCCTACAGGAGAGGAGAGTACAAGGTGCATCTAACATTCCAAAAGCCCTCAAGAGGCCCCGCCCCTCTGCCTCCATAAAGGCATCTAAAAGGCTAACCCTTGATTGTGCCATGGATAGTGTAGCTAAGAATGTATCACCCAGGTGGAGTTTCCAGTGGTACAGCTTTTTGCGACTCTTTGGGGCGAAGCCTGTGCTTCTGGTGGTGCTGCCAGTGATTTGCGTGCAGGATTTCCTGCTAGTGCACTTGCCTTTGAGTCACCCACACTCCTGTTAGTAACAGCAGCTTGTAGTTGGTGCCCCCTCTGACCCTTGAGGCAAATAAATGTTTCTTTATATTTTTTTTACAGGAAAAAAATCTCTCACCAGGTGCTTGTGATGAGCGGTGGGGGAAGAGAAGATGAAGGAGCGGTGTAGTCAGCACAGAGTTGAGCATAGCATTTACATAGTGGCTGGCTTATTCGGCTGGATCCCTGAGACTCTTACCCATCTCTCATGTTTTCCTCCAGGAGAGTTCCTTGTTGCGAATCATCTCAGTCCTTAGACATAAAAGCTTTTTGCAGAAGGCTGACTGTCACTGCAGTACTCTGAGTGAATGACGCTCTTTAGGGACATTATGTAACCCAGGGCTTAGGTTCAAATGCCCCACACCCTTCTCTAATTGGTCTAAATGTGTAAACAAATTAACTGCTGATGAGCTGTCCTGTGTTGCTGACAAGGTGATTTCAAGAAAACTGGTATACAGCACTGCCCTTGGCAGCTTTTGTTTTTTTAATTTAAAACTATATTCTCTCATCATTAAATACATCCCAACTGCAGCTTATCTCCTCTACCCCTCCTCGACTTCTCTCTCCCAGATGCACTCTCCCTTCAGTTTTTTCTTCAGAAAAGAGCAAGCCTCCAAAAGACAACAACAGAACAGGAAAAAGCAAGATGCAGTAAGACAAGACAAAAGCTCTCCTCTTGAGGCTGGTCTTGGCAACCTAATAGGAGGAAAAAAGTACAATGAGCAGGCAAAGAAGTCAGAGATATGCCTGTTCCCACTGCTAGGCGTCCCACAGAAACACCAAGTTAACACTCATTATATATATATCAAAAAGATCTGGTGTAGACTCATGCAGGTCCCATGCTTGGTCCTTGTTCGTTTTTATTCTAATCTTTCATGCATCACTTAGAAACATACACGGTCTTTCCCACCTGGAAACTAGTAAAATGCGTGAGGGTTGGTAATTGGAGGGGTTTATTTATGGAATTTGTGCTGCTTAACATCCTCTCAAATAATGTTTTTGAGTGTGTGAATATGTCGGAATAACCAGGAGCGGTGACACTGCTGGGTACATTCTGTTTTGCTAACGATAAGTTCAGGAGCAAAGCCAGAGCTCCACTGACAACTGACTGACTCTACCTATTGTTGGAAATTTCGTTTCTCCCCCCCCCCCGGGTTTTTTTGTTTGTGTGTTTTCATTTTAAACCATAGAAATCTGAGTCCAGATATCAGTGAAAGAAAGGTTTTCAACACCAATTGCAGTATTTTTCTGTTTCTCAAAGAGAAAGCAATACTTTAAAGAGAACAAAACAAAAATATGCACCTTGTAGCTAGTTTTAAAACTTATTTTTTCTTTGTTCTTTTTCCTTGGCTAGTTGGAGTTCTACATGTTTTTGTTGCCAGTAGTTCTGACATTTGAATTTTTGCATATTTTTACTAAATTCAGGTCCTAAGGTGTCATGATAACTTTGTAAAAACAGAAATAGTTTTATTTTAGAATCACACATGTATTTAACTGGATAAATATTAGCTACTTGTGTTTATTTAGCAAATAGAATGCCTTGTTTTCATAATTGCCTCAAGAAAATAATTAAATTTGTTGATAAATTGAGACTACTGTAACATAGCCCTCTAACCCATAAACGCTATCTAGAAAAATTACTGTTTCCAATGGAGAATTTTAGAAAAGTTACATAACATCATGACTTAAATATATAATTTACATTATAACTCAATCAGCTTTTATAGGCATCTGTTATATACACAGGAACATTAAATAATATGAAAGACATATACAGTATACTTTACAGCTAAGAGGTTGTCATCTTGCCTTGTATGTAAGGCAACAAATTTCCATAAAGAAAATAAAGAAGGATTGTGCCTGTATGTATATTGGGTGATCCTCCAGTTGGTGTGTGTGTATGCAGTTTTCCCCCACTTCTTGTACTATGAAAAATAAGCATTCATCTAAATTTTGAGAGTTCATTTCCATTTCATCTGAGTTACTAGGTCCTGGAATAATTGAGAAGTATTTGTTTCTTTTATTCACAATTTATTTGCATATAAAGTAGCAGTGTCAAGCTTAGTAGCAATTTAGCCTTCAGAGTCCTAAGCACTTACAATTTCCTTTGACAGTTGTTTGCCTGTGGCTGGCAGCAGTGTGCTTGTGTGGGTTAGGGAGAGTGGAGTTAGGTGCTGCTGAGATTATGTAGGTGTGAGATGCTGGCTCCCTGCAGAGCTAGGTTTGGGGAGACAAATCTAACATACTTAAGCAGGAATTCAGAAAACATTGACCTGGGATGCCTGGGGTTTAGTTTTCCTTTCTGTGAAATAAGAATAGGAAAAAATTCCACTCTCTAAATTGGGTTATTATATTTGATAATCCATGAAATTACCTACACAGTGTTTGGCAACTTCCAGCCATTAATAAGAATCAGAATCTTAATGCTTCCAATCCAAGAGAAAATAAATTGTGACGAGAATTGGCAAGAGTAATGAAGCCACAATTATAGGCACTGAAGTATGTGTCCTGGAGAATCGTCATCTTCTTTATCCTGACTGGCCTTGAGCAGCACTGATGACAGAACATGTAGAAGTCTAAAGCAGTTTTGAGGCTGGCATTTCATCTCACAGTTCCCCAGAAGATCTGTCCTCTGTGGTTCCTGAGCTAAAAGGTTTTAAGAAAAGAAAGGTACTCTAACCTTGTATACTATTGTTTTACTCATGGATAATTATTCCATATGGTTATACTTCTTCAGTGGTAAAACACTGTATTTGAGGGTATAACATGGATTTAACATTCCTTCCTTTGACTATACAGAGTTTAGAAACCATATGGGTTTCTTTGGGTCTTAGTTCCCTCTCTCATGAAATGAGCTCCTATATTCCAGGAACAACCTGAAAGGCCCACTGGCATATAAAACTCAGAGTCTGTGATGACGCTGTCTTCTTGCGCCTGAAGTATGAAATGGCTGAACCACTTCTTTCTCAATGGATGCCATCGGTTGGCTAATGTCTCGTGGTTACTCTGCGGCAGAAAAGGGAGATATTTTTTTTGAGCTTCTCTGAATTTGATGGAAACAACTGAAGCACTCACCAGACGTTAGCAGAGCTGCTCTCAAGCTTCAGACCTACCATTATGGAACACACTTAGATCAAATTTTAAAAACAAAACAAAACAAAAAGATCACTGAGAACAGGTGACCTTATAAGCTTTCCTGTCAGCTCGAATATGAATTATTAATTAAGCAAAAGAGAAGGGGGCACTAATTATTTCTTAAGTAGAACAATTAGTGTTGCTGAATATTTGAGTTAAAGGGCTTCATTAAGAAAATAGTCAAATCGTTTTTGGACTGTAGTGCGCTATTCCTGTGAAACTGTGAATTGCCGTTTGAAGTCTGAGCTTGATCTTGGAAGAAACAAGAATTTTCTATTCTAGATATTTGGATTTACATAAGGCCTGAGCGATAGGAGCAGTAAGAGAAGAAAGGATTTTTTTTTCTGGATCTAAAGGTAGAATCTTATATTGGTTAAATAGAACCTTATCCGTTCATGAAGTATTCTAAGAATTAAGTCTTTGCTGAATAGGCTTCTATGGAGTTCCCTGAGCAGAGGGTGAAATTTTAGTAGCTCAAACTGAGGCGACAGCATGAAGAACATTGAAGAACCTGACCATGCAAAGTTGTGCCTCGTTCATGTATTGGATGTACTCAAACTAATGGACCTATAGTCCTGCTCTTTATGCCTTGTCCCTGTGTCATCAGTGAGGTTGCTTCAGATCTTGCGAAAGGTTCCATAGTCCAGAGGCTTCTAACTAAATTTGGGATTGTATCTGAAGATTCTGAACTCATTTCTTGTGATTGCATGGTCTATCTTTACCGGGGAAAGCATTTTGTGTTCCCATCTTTCCTGCTGTCTATGTATGCATTAGTCCTAGCTTTTATCAGTGCTATTATCCTCATGTTACAATAGGATCTTTTCCTAGGACATTTCCATATAGGATGTTAAAGCTTGCCAGAAACTTAACTTAGAAATTTATCTTAGGAATTTTGACTAAAAATGATATAATATACTGTCTCTCTGACCTGTTGAGATCAACTTGGATCAATTTTGGGCAGAACACAAAATGTCTTCATCTTTTCAGGAGCCATATGCATTTACGTGAGGAACCAGATTATAGGCCTGGATGAGCTAATGAGTAAAACTACGGACTACATGAATGTACACTTCCATTGCATGTCCTGACTGCTACTCTATGTTGTGTGTATTATGCTATACTTGCATTTAGAATATAATAATGAATAGTCAACACGTCTTGCTTCTTTATACTACACAGTAGATGAAAAAGACAAAAGAATAGAGAGAAGGGTTTATGTGTTGTAGTGATATTATTTATAAAATGATACAGATTAAATTTTTTTTCAAATTTCCTTTGAGAATGACCTATATAGAACTGAAAAACTTTCATAAAACAGTGTTTACCCCGCCTACATGCACGGACAGGTGTTTTCTATAGACGTATTTTTAAACTTGAACACTAGTGTCATAAGCAATTATACTGATTCAATCACTTCCTAATGGATCATATAAGAGACTGAATGGCCTGGTAACAAAGGAAGATGTGTTTTTGAACTCTTATTGGGAAGTGACAAGGGAAGATAACGAGTGAGTACATCTCTCCTCTTTCCTTCTAAGAGATAAATCTAATGATGTAAATATTCATTTGCATAGTAAAAATTATCAAAAGAATATTGGTTCTAAAAGAGAAGGGAGTGGTACACAAGCATATCTAAAATATTATTTTCTAAGACATGCATTCTGAGTTTTATCTTACACAGATATGCCTTAAAATGACTTAAGTACTAAAGTGATATAACCAGTTTTTGATTATCAGAAATATATGCTAAAAATGCATGCAAATGATTTTAATGGGATAAACTTGGGGTCAGAGGTAGAACTTAAGGACTATTTCAAAAACTTTTTATTTTGGAAGTCATCCAATATTCTAGTATTGAGATGGCTATGATAAAAATTAGGAGCAATATTTCAGAGGCAGACAACAACCCTGAGAGGTGAGAGAAATTTTAAAAGTCGAGGATGACTTACAAGGTTATGCCCTGGCCCTGTGGATAGATTGATGGTGACTTTAATAGAAGAGACAGACAGATAAAACTGAGTGGGAAACATAGTAGATTCAAGTTTTATATAAAGTTCAGTTTTTATATACCTGTGTGGGAGGCAGAAACAGTGTGAAAATCAGGCATTTTGATTCTAAACCTTTTTGCCTATAATGTTAGTAATTTTTTATCAAAATGATATTTCTATGTGCTAAAGATTATAAACACAGAAATAAACTTTAAAGGCATGAAAATAGAAGAGGCTACTAAGGAAGGGTGCCAGGGCACTGGGGATAACAGTTCAAGGAAAGTGGGGAATTGGGTGTGGTCAAGGTGCATGATGGGAATGTATCATGCAACAGTGAAAACCGTTATTATTTTTTACTTTGTCTACACTTACAAAATGTTCACAAAACATTGAAATTGCTCCAGAATAGTTTATTGCATTGATTATTATGAATTATGTAAGTATTCCCCAATATTTGCACATAGAATTCTAAGTTCTCTGTTATCACACCGGATGCTGTGGTGAACCCAGTACTCCTCAGAATCAGTCTATTTGCATATATCCAATTCATTCCTCAGGAAAGACTCTAACAATTGAACAAAAATATTATCAGCTTATGACAGACAGACAGGTTTACAGTGAATTGTTCTCCAGAAATATTGGACAAATATCAGCATACCTACTAAATTTATAGCACTTCCCATTCCATTGAAACCCATCCATTTTTATGTATTACCTGCAAAGTATGGTGAGTATGTTATCATATATTAAATTTTATCTTTTGATATTCTAAGGATTATTTTCTATTAATTATATTTTCTTATTCTTATCACATAATGGAAATTTTATGAATTATCCATTAAATTCATTGAAGGCTTTTTTCATCTGAATCTTACCTCTCATTGAATTTTTTCTATGCTTATTTCGTCTTACATTACTTTTATATTTCTCTGCTGGGGCTGTATGCTAGGGATGTAATTTTGTCATATTTATATCAGGTAGATCTTGCATTCCTTTGATTAGATTACATCTTAAAATTTTTCTTATGACTTTTGTGAATTTTAAATTTTCCTGAGACCCAAAACTATATCCTTATGATCCTTTCATTCATTTTATACTTAGAATTTCACTAATCCAGAGGGTTGCATTTGCCATTTGTCTGCTTTTCATATAGTTTGGGTAAATTTGTGTTTGCCTCTTCAGGACTAAATTGTGATTGATGTTTAGCACTGCAGACCAATACTCTAGGCTGCCTGACGTCTGCCCCGTTGCCCTGAAGTCATGCTCTTGTCCTCTGCCTCACTGCCCTGCAATCGTTATCCTGGCTCTGGTGTATGTTCCACAGGCATTTTTTGTTTTCTTCTCAGTACTCTTTTCCTCCTTTTTTTTTTTTCCTTAAGGGGATGTAATCATCTCATCCCCTCATGTGCATTTAGGCAAATCTTATATGTATCTTTCCTCTTACTACTGGGGTTGCTTTTCTGAGCAGTTACAGTATCCCCATTTCCAAGTCACGTATTTCTCTACTTCAATATTTATTTGGGCTGTTATTTTAATCAATATTTTTAAATCACCTACATTATTTAGATTGTTTTCATAATAAGATACATGCTTTTCGTTGCTGGAAGTGCAGTTTCATTGTTAAATTTCTATCTTTATAATGGGCTTATGGGGAATACGGGATGTCCTCAGCTGCTCGGAGTGATGTCACCTGAGTCCAGTGGTCATCAGAAACCTCTGTGCTCTTAGGAGACACTTTTTGTGTGACTCACCTTTTCTTTATCTCAGTAATAATCGAAACCTATGGGAACTCCTGAAAACATGATGGTGATTGGCTATCAAATGGGATGGCATCATCCCATGTGACTCTGAAACTTCCTGGAGACCATTATTTGACTTGTGAGAAGAATTCCAATGGTTCCCTCAGGGCACTTAAAATGACACTCAAGTGAAAGGGGATGAAGGTCAGAAGGGAAGGTTGGCAGGGTTCTTCGGATGTCACTGGAGCAGGGCTTATGGTAGAGGGGACTATGTATAGGGCAGAAGTAACTGCTCAGGAAATACTAAGATGTCTGTTTCGTACAAACTTAGCTTCTGTTTGTGCCCACTTTTGTGGGATTTTGTCAGAAATAGCCAAAAATGAAAGGCAATTCTAAACCAGAAGAAAGTACATGTTTTGACAGCTTATTCTGATTATAGGATTTTCCTGCTGCATTCTTTTTAATTGAGACCTTTCACTTCCCACTCAGTAAAGCATCCACTTTCCTCTGAATGCAGACAAACAGCGGGATTAATGAGAGACATATACCAGCGCTTACACTGTCACAGAGACCTAATCTAATTAACTATTTTTTCAAAAGAGTTTGCTTCCAAAAGTTTCATTGTTATATGGAACAGCTTTCCATATAACAATGAAACACAGAGCAGAGGCTCAGAATTCTTAAACAGAAGGCTTTTCTAGAAGCCCAGATAGATACCTTCTAGGATGATAAATGATGTGTAGAGCAAAGGGAAATTAAATGTAAATGATTCAGAACCATTGCTTAAATTTCCCTGAAGAAGCAACTGCAGAGGCCAACAGAGAATATGCACTTGGCTGTGTGCTCTGTTTTCTTGTCCTCAGAGAATAAATGTGTTGCATGGTTTAGCCTCAAGTCTTCATTTGAAATGACAAACTCTTGGAACAGTGAGTTCATGGAGAGCCTCAAAAGAAGTCCCCCTTCCAGGATCAGAGTCATGGTTTAAACGTATCCAGAGAATGTGTGATTGTAGATAAGACTTTCATCTTAGAAGTAGTAACAAGCAAGCTTTTAAGAGATGTAAATTCCTTGAACTCACAAAGTTGAGTCTAAAGTTTGACCTAGCTCCTCAATGAAGGTGATGCTTGCTTTTCCTCCCAAGTCATAGCAGTCATCCATAACAAGAAATATTTAAATATTTAAATAGTGTTCTGTATTGTTTGGTTTACTTGAAAATTGTCTTCAAACATTCTATCCATATGACTAAAGAAAAAACTATCTTATAAATATAGAAGACCATTCATTTAATGCACATTGCCTGTGCTCATGCTAATAGCATGTGTGCATGTATGTAAATGCATATCCATCCACATGTGTATATAGTTCCCCTCCTTCCTACCACTCCTTGTGTTCAGGCCCCTTCCCACTTCCTCTCAAACCCAGCCCATTCTTACTTGTGCAGAGAATTGATCTTATAGCTACGAAGACTCTACCATTGAGTTCAAACTTTAAACCTGTATGCATTTAATTTATTATTTAAAAATATTTTTACACAAAACTTTTAAGTTATTGCTTAGGTACCTAAAAATCAGTAAAGTTAGCATTCAGCAGTTTAATATTATTTTGCAATTTCATAAATATGAAAACTGAGTCTGTGGGAGATAAAGCAGCCTTCACATACAAACGTAAGACTGTCTGAACTCTCATAACAGACTAACCTTTATTGGATAGATTATCCAGATAGTTGACACTGAGTTCAGACTATTCAATCCACATTCAAAGGTTTGTGTTCCATTTTGAGTCTAAGATGTAACAGAGATATAACTTTCAGTTTTGTTTTCAAAATGATTTTAAATTTAGATTCCATGCTGGAGAGTCACTAGAGACTTTTTAATAATCCTTATATTAGTTTTTCAATCAGCAAATTATGTTTTTTTCTCAGAATGACAGTTCCCCTGTCATTTATTTTCACTCTTTTTCTGTTGGTCCAATAGGCTTTTTGTGAACATAATGAGTTTGGAAAGAAATGGTGTGATATATTAATTAACCAAGCTAATTAGCTTGAAGAGCCTTGAGTTTCAAATCCCAGAGTGTATATATTATTTCTGAAAATACTTATTGGGAAATCTCATTTGAGATGGTTGGACAGAGGAAAAGGCATCTAAGCCATGCTTATTGAGAGAATAAAGTCATGGTATTAGAAATCAGTGGGAAAGATTATAGGGAATTAAACTCTCAGAGCCTTGCTTTTTTTAATGTACAGTTTTTCAAGTGCACACATAGTTCATGCAAATTACACAGCATGGACCAGAGGTTAAAGCCACTTTTCTCTAATGCTCAAACATGCTTAATGAAAGCCAATTTCCTATATAGCAGTTGTTCCAGATGCCATTTTGGGAGCAGCAATTTTTCCCATGCCATAAGTTGTAGTCAAGTAAAACTCAGTATTTGGACTGTGTTTCCGTAAACAGGAAGTGGAATGATGGTGATGAGGTGTACACTGCTGTATCTCACCGGCAACCGAACATGGGAAGCAGAGAGCATTGGCTCTCCTGGCTCCTCATCTCATTTACTCAGCACTGGCTTTGTGTTTATGACAAGCCCTGCACTCCAGCAGCCTGCCCTCTTCATGGAGACTTTTGAAGGGTGTGCAAGAGGTGATGACATCATGAGTATTAGGGCAAAGGATAAATGAATATAGGGGATGGAGGCTAGAAATTGTCTGATGTTACAGGAGATATGAAAGGAACCTGAATAAATAGATGCCCCAATCTTTTAGGAGCACAAGATGTGTGCTTCTGTTTCCTCATAGTGCTAGTGGCATGTGCATGCCACGTGTTCGGTTACCTCAACTGCCAGCAGGAATCAGAGGAAGCTCCTTTCAAATCCTTCCAATGCAGAGCAAAGGAGACCCACGTTTTCTTTTTGGAAAGATTTTCTTTTTTATTTATTTCAGTTTTGTTGTAATATAACTGACAAACGCCAACTTCATACTTAAGATGTACTTAAAATATACAATGTGATTGCTTCAATCTGCATCTGTTTGGCCACCTTCATGAAAGTTCACCGTAACGGTCACTGTCCAAACATTTTGTAGAAAGAGATGAGAGCTTAGCACATTATATTCCCAAACAACCTCTTTTCTATGGATATATAAAAATATTATACACTTGTAAAAATTCATTCTCCTCCCTAAATATGTTCATATTTTCCACTTAGACTGAAACCTTGTTCGTTATGGAGGATGCTCTGCAGGGGTCATTTTTTTTTGATGGATACAAATAGTTTTATATGTACTGGAGATAAAATGACTTTTTAGGCATACATTGTATTTAATCCTATTTGTATGATCTTTTTTATTTTATTTTTTATATTTTTTATTGTTAAAAGAAAAATTTACATTTACTCCCTTGTTCCCGGCCCTCCCGCTCCGCCACTACCCACCGCTCTCCCCCTGCTTCCTTAAGATGGGGCAGGATACCCTGCCCTGTGGGAAGCCCAAGGCCCTCCCCCCTCCATCTCGGTCTAAGAAGGTGTGCATCCATATAGAATAAGTTTATGAGGTGCACAATGATGGGCACACTGGTGAGAACACCATTCACCCTGTCATCTGTGTGAAGGACTCTTCATAGCTCAGGGCAGAGGTCAATAGGTGCTGCTTCTCCGGGCCTTGCTGGCAGGGAGCCCTAGAATGGTTATATCCACCTACTGCTCCTCTCACCAGCGTGTTTCATGAACTTCAGTAAGACACGTCTCTGCTGTCCTTTGTACATTGATGTTTCTAGAGAAGGCAACTTTCCATGTGTGTGAGGAAAGGACTTTTACAAAGAGGATTCTACCTCTAAACTTTGGAAATGCAGTGTAAATATTTCAGTGGACTGGGTCCTTGGAAACATCAGCTCACAAACCTAGCTCTCAAAAGTTTTTGTCTGACAATAGACTTGAGTTTTGACTCACTAAGCTCTACCACATTAGTGTCCCACGGCCATAAATTGCACCACCACCAATGAAGCTTGCTCCTTTATAAATGACACTTATTTTCTTACAAAAAATACAGAGTTTTCCCATGACTATCTCCTATACATTTATAATGAATGAAAGCAGCTATGTCAGTAAGAGAATTTCAGCAAAACCTTTGGTTTGTGTGGCTGAACTGTATGTTAACATATCACATAAGTTGCTGCCAATCTAAACAAGGATATAATTTCCCCAGATTTTTTTCTTTTCTTTTTTCTTTTTTTTTTTTTAGGTAAAGAGATGGAGACATTGTAGTATGTCCCAAGTCATACATAGCTCTGCTACATGATAGATGTAGGATTTGGGTACAGGATCTTTTTCTTCCTAGTTTCTGTCCTTTTTTCCTGGTAGAATCAGAAAAAAACAATAGCAAAGGTGTTAACTGGAGACTCTTCTGTCTATGAAGGTCTTACACCAGATCTTCAAGTTATTGACTCCCCAGCAGACTTCAACTCCGTGCATTTCTTTCTAATTTACCCAGTTTCTCATTAGTAGTGAGAATAGCAGTGATTGCACAGTCTTTGAAGGTAGGCAGATCTATTTCCAAGGCTCCACCTGCTGGGAAACAGCCACTGCCTTTCCAAGCAGCCTATGCCAATTCTTAGGGGAGCACAGCAGGGTGTACAAAGGAGGGAAAGCTGTGTGTGTGGCAGTCCTGGGACCCTAGGCAACTGTTCCATGGTCATAAATTACACCACCCTCCCACAGGCATTCTGCTCCCCCCTCTCCACAAAGAGTTATAGAAGAAAGAAGTTTGCTTATTTTAGTGTGGATCAGATTTCAGTGTAATCATTTCCCTTTGCTAATAAGCAGAGTGGCTCTATACTTACATGGTTGGGTAACCTGCCGAGACCCAGGTGTCATCAGCTCATGATTAAATTTATGGAAAAGGTAAAGACGTCATGGAAGCTAATACGTCAACATGGTGGGAAAAGAATAAAGCAAAATCTTTCCTATCAACTGTCTTAGCATAATGGTCCCCTATTACATTAGCCAAAATATTGGTTATTCCTCGTGTCCCTTCTTTTCTGCCTCAGTGAAGTCAGAACCCCCTGACTGTATTCAGTATTAGTGTTCCTTTAGCAAAGCACAGTATATCATATGAAGAGAGCAGTCACTGTCATTGCCTGTCTTACCCTGTTTGACAATGTTTCCTCCTTCATGAGTCTTATAGCATGATCCCATTCAGTCTGTGGTAGAGTAGAATAACTTAATGCGACATGTTGATGCATCCATATGGAAGAGCATCATATATCTTTGAAGACCTCTATGTTACACATATGTTGCCGTTTGAGTCTCAAACCAATAATTTAAAGTGGTATTTTCATTTGAGAGATGAAAGAGCAGAAGTTTGAAGATTAGGATGTGTATTTCTGGAGGTGGTGTAACAGTTTATGAGAGGCAAAGTAAATTTGTATGCTCTTGACATCTTTCCCTTTGATTTTTCTTTTTCCTCACCTGACACATGAATCCAAGTGGAAATTAGAAGGACCACCATAGACCAGGCTGTCGTTGAATTCACAAATCCCTGCCTGCCTCTGCAATGGGATAACAGACCTTGGTCACCATACTTAAACTCAGACTGTTAATTTTTAAGCCACCGTACATATAGTTGAGCAGGAAAGAGAGAGCCAAGTCTAATCCTCTGATATAAACGCGCAGTTTAATCACATTCAAGGAGGTGGAATGATTGGAGATGGGGGCGGAGCTGTAGGAAGTCAAGGGCTGTCAGGGATGAAGAATACTTCCTGATTCTCCCTTCCGAGGGCTGCTGGCACATTAGCACACTCCTTACCAGCTTTGTTTTTTCTTTCTTTCATTAGCTTTTGGAGAGATTGTGTAACATTTTTCTTCGCATTAAATCCACTCCCCCAACTCTTCTCAGCAAACCACTCTTCATATCTGTCCAACTTTGTGTATTTTTGCTATTGTTTTTCTTTCAACCAATGAAGGCAGATTTGTGGTGTCCAAATATCCCTAGATATATGGTCTTCTACAGGAGCCTGGCCATCTTCCCAGTGGCGACACCCATAGGAAAATCGGTCTCACCCAGCATCTGACACTTGTCGGTAGCTAACTCCACCCAGGTGTTGGTGTGGATTACCTGACCAGTTCTCATCTGACAGGGACTTGTGCATGCTCTCACCTCTTCCGTGAATTCTTTGTGCAGCTTCCCTGCTGGCTCAGCTCCTTTTTTGGTCTTCCACTACTCCTGGTTCTTATGTTCTTTACACTCCCTCTTCCACAATGACTTGGGAGAAGGGTGAGTGGTACCCTTAGAACTTTCTGCATTTTTAAAATTTTTTAAATTCATTTACATACTAGCTGCAGTTCCCCATCCTGTCTGTCCTCCTGCTCCCCCCTCTGCCTTTCCCTCCCCCATCCACTTCTTGAAAAGCATAAAGCCTCCCATGGGGAGTCTAAAGAGTCAGGTACATTCTGTAGAGACAGGACCAAACCCCTCCCTTCTGCATCAAGGTTGAACAAGGCATCCCACC
>JAQHUG010000004.1:17711288-17725443 GCA_028555095.1 Dicrostonyx torquatus
GGTTGTCCTTTGCTTTCTGTCTATTATCTACTTATGAATGAGTACATATTATATTCTGCATTCTATTAATCTTTGTTCCTGAACATATATTGGCAACTGGTTGTCAACAAATGTCAAAAGCCTGCCATACTCAGATGATCTCCCTAGATTGGAATGCTTTTCTTTCATGAGGAGCGATTAGATGGAATTAAGATATTTAGATTATTTATCAAAGACCCCGGTTGAAATCCAACAGGTGCCATGTTACGTTTGAATGTAGTGTCATGATTAGGCAACTCTCTTACATTTCAGCATCTATCTTATTCTATTAAGGTACGGCTGTGTGGTATCGACTTAATGTGATTGCTCTACTGTCAGATCTGACTGTTTTTTCACCCAGCCTTTGGAAAATGTATTACAGATGCATGACAAGGGGATGTGTGTGGGATGGCTCCACAGGGACAGCTAATGCCAGACTCAAATCTGTGTATCAGCTTTAAGGCTGCCAACATGGTGCTATGTGTCAACAGTTCAACTCCCCAAATTCTTGGCACAAACCCCAGTAAGTCAAAATCAAATATGCTTTATGAAGCATACATATTGTCTGGTAGTTAGAACATGCATGCACATTCAGTTTTGTGCAAATTAAAATCTTCTCTTTCAACTCTTTAGAGTCAGTCACAGACTCTTGGTAAGTGGCTGGTAGATGCCTGGTAGAATAATTAATTGCATTGGAGTTCTTTGTATACAATTTAGGAAGCTGAAATATTCCACTATTCAGCCTAATATATAAAACGAAACAAAACCCAACTTCTCCATCTGTGCTGTAAGGGTGACAGTTGCACGAGTCACCATCATGTTAAAAAAAAGCAATTGAATCAATTAGGAGAGTTAAACATTTTATTGACACATGTTAATGCTTTTAAATGATGATGGCACATAAGATCTAGCTGAAGTATTGTAGTTAAGTCTTCTGCTGATATTATTTATACCTAGTGAAAAGGTCAAGAGATGTACAAGCTTAAGACACTTTTACCTTATAAACATTTCAATTTAGTGGGATAAGAATTAAAACAGTGTGAATGAATAATGGAATCTGTTAACTAAATCATCTTTTTAAAGTAGTTTTCAGTGTTTTTACAAGTTTTGCTTATATGTGTGAAAGGAGCTTGTTACAATACTGCGTCTTCTAGATTGCTGATAGATGCCGTGTTTACACTCAGTGGTAGTAAATTACTTATTTTGGTGTGTTACTATCTCACATGACATATTGATACTCAAATTTGTGTGTAAAATACAGAAAGACTGAGAAAATAAGATTTTAAAATGGAAAAACCATAAGGTTGACGTATAGCCTACAATCTTTGGCAGGATTGAAATAAAACTACGGATAGCATCCTACCCCTGGCATAAAAATCTAGGGTGGATATGTCATTATTACTTAGAATCTTCTCTTATCTTAGATGGCTGTTAATTTTCTTTGTAACCTTGGAAAAACTGTCTGTCTTTATTGGATTGTAGATGGCAAAACCAGATCAATTGTAGACAGACTTAAAAAGTAATTAAATTAGTTATCTACTCAGTGACTTCTCTTTCTTTTTCTTTCCAGAATCACTATCTAGGTTCTTGCTGTGAAACAGGTAGTATGGTGCAGGACTATCTTTTAAATTAATGGAGTTAGAATCAATTTATAACAGTTTCTAACATCAATATCATTATCTATGAAATGAGGGTATGCGATGTTCATCTATAGCAGCCAACGAACCCATAGTTCTTTCTTCAGAAAAAATAGAATGACATGGAAATCCAGTGTTAGGATGCACATGTAGGGTTAAACACAGCAGGTATCTCTCAAATGCACTATCTCATCCTTGAATGACCTAGGTTAGTGAATCTCAAATAGTAAGAACAATGAACTCATTAAAATGCAAATTCTCGAATCAGAAACTCTAGGGGACAGGTAACAGCATTCAGTTTTAACCTCCATATCCATCTTTACACAATAAGTTTGAAGCCTAGTGGCTCAGGCGAAGACATGAAAGGAAGGTTCTCCAGATCACTGATGCCAGGAAGCTGTTATAACTGAAGATTTATGGCTCTCAACCAAGAGCTACTCAATCCAAATTTCTAGGGTTGATAATTCTCTGTGTTTTGGCAAACTCCACCAGAAAAAAAAATCTAAAAGTTTGAGAAAACTACTGTTCAAGAAAAGTGGTTCTCAAAATGAACTACATGTTAAAAGTCACTCCAGGGAGTTTTTAAAAACAATACAGATGGCTTATCTCCAAACAGCCCAATTTCCTAGTTTCTAATATGCAGCCAACATTGGGAATTACTGGACTACGTTATCGTTAAAAGCACTGCCAGATTCAGGTTCATGATTTTCACATTAGTCGTGTTTCTCCAGCATGTATTTGAGTTTTTGATCCGTGACATGCTTCTTAATTGAAACTGCTTGTTTTACCACCCAGCACTCATCCCACCGCTCTGCTGATGGTATCTTATGAAGAATGCCCCATTGGCTGGATCTTGCACATGAGAGTATGGGTTAAAAACAAATGCACTGTGAGAAGTTAACTTCTAAACCCTAGCATCAGTAAGATGGGTTCAAATGGATCACCTCTTTTCACAATGCATCCCTGCCTTTCTTGTGTGGTGTTAAATGACACCAGTTTTTTTTCTTTTATTCTTTAACTTAAATGTTTTTTATACAATATACTAGATCATATTTCCCCTGTCTAAACTTCTCCCAGATCCACTGCCCCATCTATTTACCCAACTTCATCTTTTCCCCAACTCAAAAAAGAAGCAATAAATAAATAAATAATAAGCTAATAAAAATCCAACAGCACAAAATTTAGCAAAACAAAACAAAATACAGAGCCCAACTTGTATTATTAGTCTACTTCTGGATATGTGTCACCTTGAGTAGATGGAGTGTGGTTGATATACTCAGTGACATGTCATTTGAGAAAATAGATTTTCCCTTTGACAGTTGGTAATAATTACAAATAGATTCTTGGTCAGAAGGGGAATATATGTCTACTTCTCTATTTTCAGCGCTGGAGTTTAGTCTGGTTTGATTCTGTGCAGGCCGTGTAAGTGCTTTCACAGTTTCAGTGAGTTCATATGTGCATCAGTCCTGCTGTGTTTGGAAAAGCTAGTTCCTTAAAGTCATTCACCACTTCTGGATATTCCCATCTTTCTGCCTCTTCTTCAACATAGATCTCGGAACCTTGCGGGATGGAGCTTGGATTCCGTTTTGGATTGAGTGCCCCACAGTTGATCAGACTGTATACTGTTCAGTTGAGTGTCTGTGTTAATTACCATTTACAACAAGAAGTTGCTTCTATGAAGGGTGTTGAATGACACTCTTATTTGAGTACCAACCTATTGAAGTAGCTATGATCCCTGGCAGAATGTAATTCTGCTGGTTGCTAGAGAACCAAAAGAATGAAGATGGGCTAAAGGGACTCTGGGAAAGAACTAAGGGAACTCTGACTCTACACCAAGAGGCTGAGGTGACAACTTCCAAGTTTAATTCATTAGATAATTTCTTGTAACTATTTTCCTTATTTTTTTAAAACATAGAGCCAGAATCAAAGAGCCAGGAGATTTTAGAGGCTAGACCTCACGAAGTTTTTCTTGCAATATCCCAAAGCCCTTTTGTAATGATAAATGCCTGTGCTAAGCTCAGTATAATTGACACTGTTTTCCAATAAACTCTGGCATGCAGAAAACCTCCAGGAGTCCTAATAATAAGGGTTTTTAAGCTAAGGTTTGGGTTGAAGCCAACAGCATCAAGCAGAGGGAAGCCAGAATGAGATGTTGCTAGTGAAGGTTTGTCTTAAAATTGTTAATGAAAAATTTTGAGAGCTGTGATGATATTTGACAGATTGGAAACTCACTTTGAGAAACATACTATCCTCCTTTCAATTCTCAGCCATTCAGCCTGAGGGTAACTCACCAGAAATAAAATACACAAGGAAACAGAAGAGGGAAAATCAAAACCATAGGACACCCATCAGCAGTGTGAGCCAAGGTTACTGAGGCAGTTAAACAGACAACAATCTTTTTTGTTTATTTTCTGTTCATCAAGGCTACCCACCTGAGCTTGGAGAGGGTAACACCACAAATAATGACAGGCATGTTATGGTGGCGGGATGGTAAAATAGAGAACAAAACATTGTATCCTGATGTTTGGATTGAAATCTATTGACCAGGAAAGAGACATTTATTGATTCTGAACACAATGATACTGTTATGCACCAAGCAGTCATGGTCACCAAACTCCCAAGACCAACAGTGAACTATTTCAGTCTGTGAGAAAAGCCTATGGCTTTGCCTGCAGCATTGCTAGGCATGTGGGCTATGGTTTCAGGTGGCTTATTGGGCTGTGTGCTGTTGCAACCATCATCAAAGGAATGAAAGAACATTTTCCCTCATCACTTTAGGAAAGGTACAGATACTCAGATCACTGACAACATCTGGAGAAGAATTAATAGATGGGTAGACTAGCTGGCTACTCAGCCAGCAGCTCCAAGCTGATATTTCAAAAGAGAGAGCTGGGTTTTGTGAAATCTCTTCGTCAATGCTCAGGGCCACTACAATGGATGTTCAGAAAAAAATCTCTACAGGTTAAAAAAAAAGCAGCTTCTAGAGAAGCTAGTTAAGCTATTCTTCCTACCTAGATTGAGTTCAGTCTGGAAGTTTCTCTTATTATCCTGGAACCTAAGATTCAAGATTATTTCCTCAGATTTTGAGTACTACATTTGTTATTTCCACATACCCTCCTGAGTTCTTGTACTTCTTATTCCATCTGTTTTGTGCCTTGCCTGGAGATCGATCAAAACAATATACCCATGATCCAGAGCTCTTAGGTTTCTCATGGACTAGGCATTAACTCTAGATATTTTCACAAATATCATATAGGTCAGACTTTACTTCCAGACAAGCAATATGAAATTATTTCACGCAATATCTATGGGGGTCTAATCAACTGCTTAGTGGAAGGTAGACAACCTCAGTGTATTCTGAGAAATGAAGAGAATTGCCCTGTACAGGTTGGGAAATAATTGTCCAAAATTTCAAGCCACCACCACTGAGGCTGATGGAGTTTGTGTTTCCATGCCAACTGAGCCCTTTCCAGGCTTCCCTGTGTATTCATTCTTCTAACAGCAAGAGAAACAAAAGCTATCATTCTTATCTATTATTTAATTTCATGTTCATCTGTAGCACAGTGAATTACTACCTGCTTGCCTATGAACTTCAGCAATAGTAAAACAATCCTGAGAACCGACTGTTATCCCTGAAAAGACATGATCCCCAAGGGTTTGAATAAACTAGGTAATAAATTGTAAAAGATGGATATTCCCTTTCATTTTCCTGGTAATGGGCTTTCTCACAGGATTCTGATTTCCAGAGTCACGTTATGCGAACTTGTTCCTCCAAACCTCATTCTTGACCCCTTTACAAGGGAAACCTGAAGGTTAATTAATAAAATATTGTTAGTTCCTTAACATTGCCCTGTGATTTAATCCTGAGGTGGCCAGAACATCTCCATCCTCATTAGGAAATGGCTCGGTGGTTCAATATTAATTCCCATAGCTCTTACAATTCCCTTTGGGATTAATATTTAATCAACAGAGTGGTTGCCTTTTTATTTTACTATAGAAAAATTTCAATAAAATAGAATAGGACATTATATTGTAATGAATGGAAAAAACTGGCAAATTTTCATTTAAAATCAATAAGTTGAACCAGCAGTCATTTCATAACTGATGGGTCATCTCAATTTAATGAACAGTAACTAAAAACATATTAAACAAATGCCTGAGATGAGATGAAGAATGGAGGCATAGCAAGAGACTAATTATTAATTCCACTAGTCTGATATTTCAAAAGAGAGAGCTGGGTTTTGTGAAATCTCTTTGTCAATGCCCAGGGCCATTACAATGGATGTTCAGAAAAAAATCTCTACAGGTTAAAAAAAATCATAAATAAGCAGCCATATATGAAATTAATACTGCTTTAGAAGGGAAATACACTATACTTTGCTATTGGTGGTCACTTCTGAATGAATAGTGATTTTTCACAATAAATTATATATACATATTATTTTCCACTTGTAAAGGCTTTTATGGTCCTTTGCTAAGGTGAGTCTGCATCAGAATCACCGTGAGAGTCGCCACACACAGTCATCTGGGCCCCTCTCCTGGTTTATGGTTCAGTATTGTGGAGTAAGAGCTTTAGAATTTGCATTCGTTAGTTGTCAGGTCACCAGTGCTGAATTCTGCATGCTTTCCTAAGAACCACTACATACAGCATAGATCTAACTCTTTGATCTATTTAATGGTTTTCATTATTTTGATATAAGTGATTTCTTTCTTGAAACATGTCCCCATCTATAGAAAGCACTTGAAGAACATTTGATAACTTCATGGATGATACCAGCCTGGGCATGGACTCATTTACCCATGACTTCTCCCACAGAATGATGGCTCAGTGGAGGATATTTACAGAGATCCTTCACAAAACAGGACAGCGGGCCAGTGTTTAATGTTGGTTTATTTTTTTCCTTCATGAGATGGCATCACAGATCCTTTCAGGCATCCATGGAGATGCTATCTTGACTGTTGCTAGCCAGAGCTGCTTTAGTTGTTTTTTTTTGGGTGTTTGTTTTTTGTCTTAGCCCCTTTCATAATAGGCTGGGATATAGTAAGATCATCTATTTCCATTGGACCAAACCAGTGGTACTGAATCTGGCTTTATACGTTTCACTTATATAATTTTTTTTGTAATTAATTTTTTCATCGCATTTGCATCAAAGTCAACTATTTTTCTAGCTGGTTCTGGATACTTCTGTCTATGCTGAACATGGAACATCCATCAGTATTACTTTATAACACAGTAAAATATTTTAATAAAAGGAGTTGAATAGGTTTTGGGTGGTTGTAGAAACAGGAACACACCACAAATCTTTGTCAAACACAAGGCTTCTGAAAGAAGAGTATTGTTTTCAGATACCAGAGAACATGAGGAACTCAATAAGAGTTTGTACATTGTTCAATACTCGTGTAATTCTTCATGGCAGCTGGTTAAGACACACCTCATACCTGAGACCAGTTTTGTGTTTATACATATGCAGAAAAGGAAACAGTCTTAATACCCTAGAATTTCTGGTAGCTACATTTTACATGTCTCTGTGTCCACCGCCTGTATCTTCTTTACTGTCTTCAACACTTCCTCATAGAATCTGCACAATATATACGGGAACAAGTTCTCTACGAAAACTCAGGTACTGATTCTGGAATGTTCTTCACAGTGTTTGATGTCTTTGTCATCCCTTTCATTCTTTCCCTGATCTGTATTTTCTACATATCCCTTAAGACACACAAGCTCTATCTATTTCACACCAGCAGTATAGCACATCAGTGCAAAAGGACAGTCCCTTTCTGTCACATATGGTCTGTATCAATCATCCACAGTAGCCCATGCGATCCTATGAACAATTTTGAACAAGCTAGTGATCACCAGTCGTGATATGATGGTATGCAGAGCCCAATCAAGGAATAGGTTCCCTACTGGCTGCTTAAGAGAAGCAAAACACCAAAAGGGGAAAGTCTGCACTTCGTGGCAAGATACGTGCAGTGATGTGATCTTAAGTCAGAAGAGCCATTTGGCTTGTAGCTGTCTGGGGCAAGATTACCATACCAGTCAATCAGGAGGGGATACACAATATCCTGAAATAAAAATAGAGCTGCCACATGCATGCTCTGTACATCCCTTTGGAAGAAAAATCCCTCTAGAAGACATGTCTTAATCTTGTCAGATCGGTGTAACTTTTAAATTCGGTGTAGCTCATTGTCCAGAAGTCAGTGTAGGGCTTGTGGAAGCACACAGAGTCCCTTCGGGTGTTCTGTTCTGTGGCTGGTATTACATCAGTTGGAATCAGGAACAACAAATTGCTGTTTGCTGCTTGAGGGATTGGTTTGTCCATTTTAATCTATAGCCTTAGTACAAGGGGCTACAATTCAGAAATGATGGTTGCTGGCACATGCCTGTCTTTTCAAGGGTTTCATCGGGAACTCTCAAGGCTCAGAAGAGGATGTTGACAGTCTGCCCTTGCAAAGAGGTGGAAATATTTGAAGATTCTTTTAGTAATAAACACAGCCCCTTGATGCATCTTGCTCCCATTAACTTGTAGCGTTAGTGAAAGACCTATTTTGTGACTTGCTTGCCAGGCTACAATTCTGCTTCATGGGCTTCAAAATGGGTACCATGGTCACTTTCAGTTACCTGGGATCCTTGTATATTTACCTCAGACTGATGAGCTTAGATGTCATTCTAGAGGTGAATTTTTATTTTCAAAGGTCCAGTAATAGTGTCAGCATACATGGAATTATCCTAAATTTCAGCTGAGCCTAGTAAAGAACCAATAGAGTCCATCTGTCCTCTGTGCTCCAAGAGCACAAATGATCTTTTAATGGACTTCTCCATGACACTCTGGTGTGTTTTGTACTACTATTGGAACTGTTGGAAAACATGTATGATGTCTCTCATCTTGAGTAACACTAGCCATCATGGTGGGTAGAATCCCACGTGGTTTTCTGACATGTTTGGTGCCCTTAGTGGTACAACAATGTGATATCTTCTTAAAACTACCTCTCTATGATGTATTGCTTTATGAAATCTTAGGGAATATTATCTAAGTTTTTATGTAAAAATAGATTTAAACTTAATTATTTATTCTTTTAGCACAAAATTATTCAACACCCATCGTGCACAAGGTACTTGTTTGTAGAGGCTTTCTACACAAAGCAGAAATTATGATGTTCTATATAGATTTCTCAAGAATATATGATATAGTAGAAGAGCCAAGATGCATGTAATATATGCCATAAGAAAACAAATCAAATATAGCACAGAGAGAAGTGATTTAAGCATCCATCTTGGTTTATAAAACTAGGTCCTGAGGGTACATGAGGTGTGTCTTTTTTGTTGTTGTTGTTGTTTTTTTTTTTTGGTTTTTTGAGACAGGGTTTCTCTGTGGCTTTGGAGCCTGTCCTGGAGCTAGCTCTTGTAGACCAGGCTAATCTCGAACTCACAAAGATCCGCCTGCCTCTGCCTCCCAAGTGCTGGGATTAAAGGCGTGTGCCACCACCGCTCGGGTGAGGTGAGCCTTTTTCTTCTTTAAACCTGTTAATCTAACTTTGTATTTGGATAGTATCCATTCAAAGAGCTTTGTGTTTGGACAGACACAGCAACTGATGCCCAACCTAATCTTCTCACTACACCAGATTCATTTAGTAAAGAACTCACTGTGAGTCACAGTTGCTGATCTGCTTGTATGTTCTAAAATAAGATTTTTAAGTTACATGTCTCTTCTTGACAATTGAATTTTGATTTTGTCTTCAAAGCCCATATCAAAGGATAAGGTGCTTAAGAAACCCTCCTAAGTGTGTTGATACAGAATAAATGCATTTTTGTATTATAATGATCACTCTATTTAAATTTATTAGTTATTAATGTATTTTCTACTATAAAGCAGTTATTCACCTGTCTGCTATGTTCATTGGACTTTGAGTTCCCTGAGGGTAAGGAGCCTATTATGTTCTTATTAATGTTTTTAACGTTTTCTAACACAATGTGCCTGGCTAATACTTGAGTAGGTAACTATGTATTTAGAGGATGAATGCATGACTGAGTATATTAAATAAATGAGTGGATAAACATTGCTGGAAAACAGTTAACCAGAAATATCTATTGGATAAATTAATAGATAGTAAAATAACTGTATCAGACACCATGTTATAGACTTTCCTTTTATTATATTTTTATGTTGTGATTAAAGTGTATTTGAAAGTTGCACATTTACCATGAGCAACTTATAGCTCAATCTGACTATCTGAAATCAATTTCAAAACCAACTATACCTGATTTTGCTTAGGAACTTTACAATCTGAACCCAGAAAAAGTCTCCTAATTGTGTTTGAAATTTAATAGGCAGCAAGAAATATAAAATAGCAATCACATTCTTTTAAAACGGTAATATTGAAGTCAGAGTTATTAGCAGACACCAAAGAAACATTCTATGAAGTTTTGAGCTGATTAATTAAAGTCCTTAGATGAAAAGAAATATGGGAATTTCCTGGTAAAGTAACATTCCTTAAAACTCTTTAGCAATTGTGTTATTAAAAATCAGTTAATCTGAGCTGTGGTGGTGCATGCCTTTAATCCCAGCACTCAGATAGCAGAGTCCGACTTTTCTCAGAGTTCAAGGACAGCCTGGTATAAAGTGAGTTTTAGGGTAGCCAGAACTACATATAGAAACTCTTCCTTGAAAAATCAAAAACCAAACCGAAACAAATTAAAAGTCATAATGCATCAAACACTTGTTCATCGACGTAAATTATATATGCATTTAAGAATTGTGTAAATTCTAATGAAACTGAGTACAAAGTGTTATCAGCTGGAGTTTAGGGAACTTAGCAGAAGTACATTCAGTTGTGTGCATTCCTGAAATCGATAGTCTGTGCTCTGTGTCAGCATTTGTAAATTTAAGAGGTGGCAGAATAAATCCTCTAATTTTTCACTTCTACTCAGCGTTTGCAGCCTCCATCTTCTTGCCTCTCAATTTAGTAGAATTCCTTGGTTTTAGACCTTTGGCTAAGTTCGTGTTATCATCATTTAATGACTCAAAACAAAACAATATTTTTGCAAGTAGATGACAGTGATAGGTCATCCAAGTATTCCAGCACTTCATACCAAGCTATGACTGAAGTTTTCCACACTCTATGAGTTCAGTTCTCTTCCCCACATTTTCTTCTTTCAGTTTCAGGGTATCTTGTCTTATGTCAAAATCCATAACATGTTTGGTTTTGAATTAGTGCAGCATTGTATATGGAGTCTATTTTCATTCTTCTACATGCAGTTACTCGGTTTAATAACACCATTTTTTGAAGATGATGTTTGTTTTCCCGTGTATATTTTTGGCTTCTTTATCAAAACTCATGTATATCTAGGTGTGTGGAGCTATATCTATATCACCAATTCTATTTCATTGATTAACATGTGTGTTTTTATGCCACCACTGTGAACCTATAAATATTATTTGCAGGGGACTGGAGAGATGACTCAGTGATTAAGAGTAGTAGCTATGTCGTAGGATTCACACATGACTACCAGCACCCACATGGTGGTTCACACTCATCTCTAACTCCAGCTCCAGGAAATCCATCACCCTCTTCTGACCCCTATGGATACCAAGAAAACATACAATACACATACATGCAGTCAAAACAGCAACATGCATGAAATAAATTTAAAATAAATTAATTTACAAAATCCTCTTTACAGAAAAGGACACTATCATTTGAATAAAGTGGAAGGCTACTGAGTCAGAAAAGTTTTTACTAATTATACATTTGATCAAGGTTTACTATATAGAATATACAAAGAGCACGTGCATGCACACAAACGCACACACACACACACACACACTCCTGAATATTTATAAAACAACCCAATAAAAATTAGGTAGTAGGACTAAACAGAATTTTCAACAGTTGTAGCACAAATACTGAGGAGTATTTTTTAGATGTTCAACATCCTTAGCCATCAGCAACATGCAAATTAACACTAATTTAAGATTCATATTACCACATTCAAAATGGCCAAAGTTAATAAAATAAATAAGAGTAAATTTTGGTGAGAATGCAGAAAAAGGAACGTTTATTCATGGCCAGTCAGAGTACAAACTGATAGAGCCACTATAGAATTGGTGTAGAGGTTCCTCAAAACCTGAAAGTAGATCAACCACAAGATTCAATTATATCTCTCTTGCTCTTGTGTATGGACCAAAAGGACTCTGCAACTTCCTACAGAGATACCTGCTTATCTATACTCATTGTTATTCTATTTATTTGGAAATAACCAATTTGTCCATAAACTTGTCAATGGATACCATAAACATAGTGCAATTATTACGAATAACTGAGTCATGACATTTGCAGGTAAATGGATGGATTTAGATACAGTCGTCCTGAGTAAGGTAACCCAGACTAAGAAAGACAAACATTGCCTGCATTTTCTTATATGTGTATATCAACATTTAACTTTAGGTATGTGTGTTTCAATTAGAATATTCACAGAGGTTAGTTAGCTCCCATGAGACAATAGGGAGAAGAAGATTTACAAAGAAAAGAAAAAGTAGAATGCAATGTTTTGTAGGAAAAAGGGATACTAACATTAAAAGGAAAGAAGATGGATGCCGGGATAAATGAGAGACTATAGGGAAAGATGACAAATATTAAAAGACTTTTCAAACGCCATATAGAAACCTCTGGAGGACTCCTAAAATATATATACATATGCAAAGAATTTAAATGGATTTGGCATTTAATAAGGAAGACAGTGACTCAAGTATATATCATATGGTACCAAGTAACACCCCCAGTACAAAGAATGGGCTCAAACTTGTTGAGTTGTTGACTGAAGAATTTTCATAGACCCATACCCAAAACAGTTCTGTCTATTTCTAATGCTATTGGTTACCCTCCGTAATCTGAACATGAAGGCCTTATGAAGAAGACAGGAGTCTCTCAGGCCGTCAAGCATACAGAAGTCAAACTAGTGCCCAGCTAAAAGCCTTACCCCTACTATCGAGCTTACATAGTGCTGAAAGGTACAGTACATACCACAGAAAGAGGAAAGTAACCATCAGTTTAACTCTGCTATGAATCCTGCACAATGCCTGTAAGATATAGTGTTGCAATAGTGGCACAAATGTGGGAGTAACCAACCACCTTTTGGTTGGATTTAGGGCCCATTACATGAGATGGAGCCCACAACTGGCACTATTAATGAGGCAATGAGTCCAAGACAAGATAGGTCATGGGTCTGGTCTGGTGGAAAATCCTGTTACTATAATTTTCTAAAAAAGAATATCAATTGCTGGGCAGCGGTGGTGCACGCCTTTAATCCCAGCACTCGGGAGGCAGAGGCAGGCGGATCTCTGAGTTCGAGACCAGCCTGGTCTACAAGAGCTAGGTCCAGTGCAGGCTCCAAAGCTACAGAGAAAGCCTGTCTCGAAAAACCAAAAAAAAAAAAAGAATATCAATTAAATGACTACCAATTATCATATTGCTACACCCATTTATCAGAGCACTGCTTGACTCTCACCAGAAAATATTTTACTTGCACTAGATGATAATTAACATATAGATATAGAACTGAAAAATGTGTAGCAAGTTAGAGATTTCAGAGAATTCTGTTCTAAGTAATGTCTTTACCAATCCCCATTTCCTCAGCTCAAGGCACAGGAATCTATCTGGAAGAGGAGACAGAAATGTTTTAGAGCCAGATATTGTAGATGGGTACAAGGAAAGTATCTTCTAGATGCAACAGGATTAATATATATGAAATTATATAAGCTGTGACAACATGTAAAAGTTTAAACGTGAGAAAATCTCAGGATGAAAGGGGAAACAGTCTAAAACCTACTTACAATTAGTAACAGTTGACATGGGGAAAATCAGATTTTGTCAATAGACTAATGATGCTGGGTATATCAACCACATTTTAGGGCAGGCCTTATGCTCAAGAGTGATTAACCACTATAAAACAAAAATCCATGTTTTGGTTTTGTTTTGTTTTCTTGTGTATGTTGTATTTTTTTTGTGTGTTTTCTTGTTATGATATTTTATGACTTTTTGCTTTTCATCAAGGACTTTTGGATTTCTTTCTATTTTGCTTTGCATTGGTTTATGAGAAAAAAGAGAAGGAACACAAAATTGGGTGGATAGAAAGGCTGAGAAGATCTGAGATGATTTGGGGGAAGGGAAACATGATAACATATTGTATGAGAAATTTTAAAGTAGTATAAAAATTGTAATTAGAAAAACCTGTACGAGAAGAAGGGGCTTACTTGACTTAGTCTCCAGCCAGCTCTAGAGCTAGGGTCAGTGGCAAAGGTCTAGTTCCAGGCAGTTGCCCCTCCATGGAATTTCTCAGGTGCAGTCTTGCATTTTATATTCAACAGTGACAATCAGACACCTTAACTGTGAGTGTTACTCTGGGTCCCAAAGCAGAGAATTATGTCTTTTTGTTCAAGGATGAGATTAGATAGGAAAAATAAAACACTTTTCAATGAAAACTTCATTACATTCAATTTAAA
>JAQHUG010000004.1:17733867-17754344 GCA_028555095.1 Dicrostonyx torquatus
GAGAGAGAGAGAGAGAGAGAGAGAGAGAGAGAGAGAGAGAGAGAGAGGATGAATATATGAGGTAGAAAAGAATATATGTTCATAACATTCCATGTATGGAAGTCAGAAAAATGTATCTTTCTACCATGTGGATTCCAAACTCACATCTTTTGTCTTGGCAGCAAGTACCTTTACCCACTGAGAAAACCTGCTGCATTTATTCTTTATAAATAACAAAGCATTGAAGATTATAGTTACAGTATTAGATTGCCTTGTTTTGAGTTCACACCTGCATTCATTATCAAATGACCACAGGCAACTTGATGGGCATCAATGTCTCCGTTAATGGAACAGGATAATAATGTACCTACCTGTTTTCAATATCTGGTGTTAGGGTTTTTTAGTGCCTATGAACCACAAAAATGACCAAAATGGAGCAATAACACTTAGGGTGCCGTGGTGACTTGTATGTCTTGGCAGTAACCAATATCTCAGTAATTATACTTGAGATCCACTGAACAATAGGTAAACCATGCCTGATATTGGGAACCTAGCCAAATACTAAGTGCTAGCCAAGTCATAAATCTTGAAAGGGAACTGTAGAAGCCCAATCCTAGGGAATGGATAAATCTACAAAATACGTTTGCACTTGGTACTCAGGAAACATTGCAAAAGAGAGGCTAGGAAGATTATAAGAACCAGAGGATTATGGAATTTACTGTGAGATAAAATTTTCTAATAATTTTAGAAGTTCTATGCAAAAAGTCTCACCAGCATAATTGCCTAAATGTGAACTGAAAAAGGCTGACTCAAATAGACACTCCCAAGTTGATGAAAGAACGAACACAAAGTTTTGACCCTACACAAATAAATGAGTAACTCTAGGCAACTAAACAGGGCTGAGAATGGGAGAAATAATCTCCAGGGAAAAACACACCAATTGGTTATCCAATACCAAATGGTGAGTCTTGAAAACATGCAATCAAGAAAACTTCTTGACCGAGCAAGTTATATATAAATATATGTATATATTTTATATAATATATATATATATATAATATATATACATATGTGTGTGTGTGTGTGTGTTAGTTGACAAAACCACTATTGTTGCCTTCAGTAAGCTATGGAAAGATCGGTGCATCTACCTGTATTTCCATCTTACCATGCATTAATCATCTACCAACATACATCATCTTATGACTTTAAGTATATACGGAGGACTGTTTGAAGTTATTTTTAACAAGTGATAATAAATAAAAATTGGATATGAAAATTTATTTTTAATAACTATAACCCCACTCTTAATACTCCTTAGACTGTAATTACTTAAAAAGTATAATTTCTCTATATACATGTAGATGGCAGGAAGTTATATCTCAAATGGAATGATTTGTCTGTATGGAAGCCCAAACCTCTGTGCCTAACGATGTTATTCATGTTTATTACATACCTTTTGTCTCATAGATGAATGAAGACTGAAAATGTCCTTGTTTAACTCTTATTCTGCTTTGAGGCTTTTAAAAGAGACTTTAATAAGATCTTTCTCCTTGAGTTGAAGCTTTCTCTTACTTTTAGCCTCTCTCATGTCCCATCTCCCTCACAAATTTGTTGTTAGTGGAGTTAGGGTTCTCTTTGCAAATGTGGACCCACAGACAAATGTAGGAGAGAGATTGGCTTCCTATTTTAGAAATCATACAGGACTCTCCTCTTGTTACCTTTCATCCATGAAGAAAAGAGTAAATTTGCTGAAAAGAGATCTGCGGAAAACAACAGACATAGTCTCCGTGACATTCTCAGTAAGGCCACAAGCCTCATGCAAGTTGGAATGTGTTATGGAAAGAGGAATCAGAATGACTGATGACTCATTGGGGAATTATACATTCATTTTTATTAACTTTAATTATTGGAGCTCTATAAAATTTTCTCAGTTCATATTGAATTAGAAACTGAGAGGTTAATTGCTCCTGGCATTTAATTGGTTTATGCTTTTCTATAATATAAACTTCTACTTCAAGAGGCAGGACAAATGAGTTGGTATGTTTTTGCATTTGTAGAGGATTATGCGTTTAAAAAATTGGTCTTTTTGTTTGTTGTAGCACTAAATTACAAATGCAATTTCAGAAACATGGGTAGAGAAATAAAGTTTACAAGCCTATATTCTGCATGTACTAAAAGACTGGGGTTTCCCAAAATGTATCTTATAATATTTCCAGAATCGATGTGTTTTTAAAATTATCCTTTTATAGTTTTAAAAATGATATATTTTAATATTTTGTGGATATGTTCGGTTCTTTACTTCTTAACTATTACAAGCCATCTGGAACCATTTTGACCTCTTCATATATTTTTCAAACATTATCTCGTGTGGCCAAAATATTGTAAGGTGCCTGGTTTCTACCCATAATACTGTAGTGTAGGTGTAGGAAGTAAGATTTTAGTTTAGCACAGAACGTTTTATCACTAGATGTGTAAGACATTCTCAAAAGCATTTCCTCTTAGTGTCAAGTGATAAAATGAGAAGTCAATGCACTCAACAGAGCCACTGTTAATTTTCACTTGAAACAATATTTGAGCAATGCTACTCATCGTGCAGGCCAGAGACCATGTAGGCTTGCTGATGTGCCAATATGAAGGCAAGAGAAGTGTATACGCCTTACCCTCAGTCAGTTTGTCATCAGAGGTGAAGATGCCCTTGAATGCTGACCGAACACAAATAAGACTGGGAAATATGCAACTCTCTGAGAACATAGAGGATGGAAATAGGGAGGACAGCAGTCAGAAATGGCAGTTTTGAGCCTTGTTTTCTTGTTACACTGTAAAATGTAGCTGGACTGGACCTGTGGGGTGGGTTCCTTGAAATGTAAAGCTTGGCTTGAGAAGAGGCAGCAACATGATGTACATTTATGTACATGATGTACAGAAACATGATACATGTATGTATTTTCTGCCATTAAACTCTAAAAGGCTTAAAGAACCTCAGAATATTGACTAACAATTATCTAAATTAAAACAAAATTCTTGATGCATGGCTTTATTTCATGTGCCCCACAACCTGAAAATTGTTCAAAAGACAAGAACAATAAAATATAGACAAAGGTGAGGCACACTTACTCAAGTCTGATTGTTTCATTTATTAAAGACTAATTCGGAAACCAAACCTCTCCAAGATGAAGGCAGAAGAGAAATATGCTAAATTCACCTGCAATAAGTACCTTCATAAATAGAAGACACTTATTAATTCCCCCCTGGGCCTCCTTTCTCCCATCTTCACATAGTATATAGACTTGAATCTCATAAATAAATGGATGAGCACATCATTAAGTGTGTTGGTCATTTTCCATCAGAACAGCAAGATGCTTGTTAGAAATGTATACTCTCCCTGCTCCTTAAAAGGTGTCATAGTCCCACAAGAAGAAGTAACTGGCAAAGACATTATCTCCATAGCAGGGAGTGGATAAGCATGGCATTGGCTAGTAGTTGAGAGCTATACATCCTGATCCACAGGCAGCAGATGATGGATGCAGGGCTGGTTTGGGCTTTAAAACCCTCAAAGTCTACTCTCAGTGACACATCTCCTCCAAAAAGTCCACGCCCCCTAATCTTTTCTGTAGAAGGAAGATTCTGTCCTGCCCAGTTCCTCAACCATTCAGTCTCAAAGAAACACACAGAGGATTATATTAATTAAAACCTGTTTGGCCTTATTATTAACTAACTCTTCCATCTTAAATTAACCCATAATTCTTGTCTAGGTTTAGTCATGTGACTTGAAATCTTTTATCAATGAGATATTCTCATCTTTCTTCCTCTGCTTCTGGCTGGTGAAGGCAGACTGAGCCTTTCTTAACCCAGAATTTTTCTAGTCTGGTTCCCCGCCAATACTTCTTGCCTGGCTACTAGCCTATCAGTGTTCTATTAAATCAATACAAGTGACAAATCTTTACAGGGAACCAGAGTACTATCCCACAGCACCTTCTCAAATAGTTCATCACCTGGGGACTAAGCAAGAAAATATATGAGTCCACGGTGGGGGGAGCATGTTAATTAAAATGACTACACATATGTATCATATGTATCAAGTAATGTGTTGAAGAAAGCTACTAAATTTTCATAACCAAACCATTAACATGAATTGCCAGAAGCCAGATGCATAACAGCCTATCATAGATCATAACAAATGTCTCTCTTCTGTCTCTAAAGTTCATGTCCCCAAACACTGAACATAATGCTTCATTTTGTTAATAACAGCACATATCTTCTCTTACCTAAGGGGCAAAGCTTACGGGTGAAGATCAGCACCAAACACAAAAAGCAATGAGTCATGCTCAGTATTAATAGTGTTTATTTTTTCACAGAATGACTTTGCAGTGAAATAGGACACACACACACACACACATACATACACACACACACGTCTGTGCACATGAGCTTGCACACAGTGCTTCTCAAGATGGAGATAATCTCCTTTGGCCCATATAGAGAGATACCTATGGTCAGTTGCACCTCAACTTTTTATCTAGCATTCAAACTGAGTAGGATGATCGATGTAGATCCATTAAGAAACTGACATGCACTTTCTAAATTGTGTAGTTCACTGAACAAATCAGGCCTATAATTGGAGAATAGATGTGGCACGGCAAGTCCTGACATAGGCCATACAACTGGGACTCGAGCTCATCCAGTGAGGAAAACATCTTTCTGTACATTAAATCTAAGATCATTGCCAATGTATCATCTTCATTATTTTCGTTCCTCTTGCCTTCCTTGTTATCTTTCTTCCTGTTCTCATGTTCTGTCTTTTTTTTTCTTGCTACTTGCCGGATAGTTTTCACAAGTCTAGTTACTTCTTTTCACTTTATCCTGCCTGAATGAATGTTTTGCCTGCACACATGTCTATGTACCATGCACGCACATCTAGTTACTTCTTATATCCAAATCTTAATAGGCTGAAGTAGCTTAAACACACTGCTTGTCAAATGTATTTTATATCATTTTACTAGTTCTCCTGATGTCAACTCCTTCCCAAGTAAGAACCGATGAGACATACAGTCAGCTCTGGATAGATTTGTGTTTTACTTCCTCACCTGTCACCCTCAGGTGGGTCTCTTGAATGATGATGAATCTTGATATTATTTTTGTGTTCCTGCAATTGCCTCATTCTGATACTAAATCATGCCTGATGCTTTAACTAAGAATTGTGTTCATCACCATGTACAATGATTTTTAAAGTGGTGAGGCAATCCAAAGGTATTTGTCTTCTGCAACACAGCAGGCTTTCAGCAGACCCTCCCTCACTCTGCCTCATTGCACATACGTTTATAGGCTTGGAGTGACACAGTTATCCACTACAGCCAATCACAGATGGGCCTCACCCATTATCAGTTTTTATAAAATTACTGATAATCCTAGGACATTGGGTTTTAAAGGATTTCTGGGCAACTGAGTAAGAAAATCTAAAATTTGGGTACCTGTAAGATTCTTCTCAGGACTCATAAACTATGATCCAAGCTGAGTAGAGGAAGAAAATTCATAAAAATCCATGATCTTTTGAAGAGGATTAAGTTTTGGTTCTAGACTCACTGGGTAGTGTTTTAGAATTTATTTCTTGGACACCATAGATTCTTCACTGATATAAAGAACACGTATCATGCCTTCTGTTCATTAAAGTACACTTCAGTCTAGATATGCTCATTGGGTATAGTCGGGTCCTCATGCCATACATGACCTTTTATGTTTGAGTTTACAATGGGAAAAAGAAAATCTGGCTTATGAAACCTAAAGCTCTAAGGCATGCAAGGGATACAATATCTAACTAACTCTATGGTCATTAAAAAGAAAGCATGAACTGTTTATTGTCTAAGCACACACAATAATTGATACTATTCCCTCCCATCATTGTTGTTTTCTGTTTACTGATATCACATGTTACCCTAGACATTGGGCCAGGTGTTTACTCTTATTAACTGAGTGGAACACATGCCTATAACTGTCGCATCCTCAAAGACACACTTTAAAATTCCCATTTCCCAGATGAGTCTCAGGAATTATCTTGGGCTGGATTTGAGTCTATGGCTATTATATTGTGGTTCTGAAATAGCTTTCAACAAGCATTCTAGGCCTGCTTGGCCAGACAGCACCTGTGTCCCCAAGCTCAAAGTGTAAACTACACTCATATTGTCACTGCCAGGACTGCAGAGCACTAATAGCCAAGTGTGAATGGCACCACACCTGACTAGAGACTTCCCGAGTGCTGGCAATGGTTATTATAACACTTAGTCCAACTTGACAGTTTCAGGGAATGTGGGACCCCAGCTGACATCTTTGAGAATCCTCCTGTTCCCATTATAAACTTGAACAAAAAGGGTCATGGTATAAAGTGGTCCCTGGGACATAACTAGATTGAAGTATAGTTTGATGGACATCAAACACGGCTGGTCTCCTACATACCAATGAAAAATCTATGCTTCCCAAGAAGTAAATCATCAAAAGAGAGAGGACAGCTGCCCAAAGAAGCCAATATCTTCACGAGTAGCTTATCAAAAAAAATCTATATAGTAATAACAATTCTATAATATAATTCTATATAGTAATAACAGGCATGCAACACCAACTAGGGATGGTTTTCATGTGGTAGTTAATTTTTAAAATCTGTTTGTTTTATGTAATCTTTCTATGGATATTGTGTTGTTAAAGTGAATAGAGAGAGATCTACAAGTATCTTGACATTTGTCCTATCTTACCTTGCTCTTTCAAATGACTTTTGGAATATAATATTATTTCTCTTCTTACAGAGATTTTACATTTAAGTTTAGAACTATGTGTGATCATAACAAAAATGTCCATCATCATTCAACAAAAAGTGATTTGCCTGTGTGAGAAACTATTTCATACTCTTGAAATGTTTATCTTATGTAAACCTGATAATAATTCTGCTTTGATACTATTTTAGAGATGATATTGAGATTCAGAAATGATATAACATGTTCAAGATCACACAGCAAGTTAATAATGAAGTCCAAATCAAATTTATAAGTATAGGCTTTTAATTATTTCACTAAATACAGTCATGAGGGAGATTAGATGCAATCCATGTAACTTCCTTCTTGGAATAGAGAGAAAAATGAAGCTCTGAGTTCTTAAGTGATTTTCCAAAGTTAACAGGCTATCTATCTAGTGACAAATGCAGCTCAAATATGCAGATCTGGAGGTTAGCATGAAGGTCAATACATACCTTTCTCATATACCAGAGTTAGGGCTATTTTTCTTTGATAACAACTTCTTGAAGAAATCATTTTTATATTTCTTAAATAAAGTGGGAAACAGGATGTCATAAGGAGAGAAGCAAGAGAAGAGAGCAAAATATACATGGTGATGGTGATAGGGAGAAAGAGAGAGAGGGAGAGAGAGAGAGAGAGAGAGAGAGAGACAGAGACAGAGACAGAGACAGAGACAGAGAAACAAAGATAAGGAAATGAAACTGAAACTCAGGATGTTGATTTTTAGATTCAGATTATTTTCACTAAATACAAAATCAGTCTTACAGGACAGAAAGTCTGAGTCTGAGCACTATGACTTTACCCCACAATGAATCAGAGAGAACATAGTGCAGATACTAAAGAGAGCCCCTGATATTCAAAATGAGGGGGTGAGTGTTTGTGCTTAGAGGTTGGTGCATAAAGGCAATTGAAGTGTAATATACGTGTTCTCAATATAATAACGCCACTCCATTCCAATGGATGTGTGAAGACTCAGGTCAAGTTCAACATCTTTTTAATGTTCAGTTCTTTCTCTCATCCTAGAAACATATCATGGATAATTCTGTGAGTGCTATCTCACAGAGCTAATTTTAACGCCAGACATGCACAGCCCTACAATGCAAACTTAATGTGTAATGTCTAGGAACCAATTATCTTGGCTTTTCTAATTAACATCTTCATATCTCCTGACCTGGCATTTTGATGTGTCTGTATTTCCCATTCCCAATTTGAAAACTGCTTGCATTTTGAATTAGTGATCCTTGTGCCCCTGTGACAAAATATAGGGCATTTTTAGCATGAGGGGAGGAGAGGGTTTAATCCATAGCTGCTTGACCTCAAGCAGAACATCGTGCATCTTGTTGGCAAAAGCACGTGATGGGAAAATGTCTTCCCCTCATAAGGGATAGAAAGCAGAAAGAGAACAAGGACAACAAAAAAAAATAGGAAGGGTCTTCTGATAAGATGTCCCCAAGTCCCATCTCCACAGACCTACTTCCTTCTGCTCAGTTTCGCCTCTTTGTCACTTAACTGCACACCCACTGGGAAACAAGTGGAAGTCCATGAACGACTGTGGTACTCATGAATTCATGTTCAGCCCATAAATGTTTCTACCTCGTCCTCTCGTTCTGTATCCATGTTTTCTTCTTTCAGTTCTGTTTCCATTAAAATTGTCTGTGCATGTTTTGAAGATAATCCATTTGCCTAGGACTATCCATCATTGTACTGCTTAATGGCAGGGTAATTGCCAGAATTGTGTTTAATTCAGACTTGTTTCCATAAACCTATTCTTTGACTCAGGTTATTTTTTGCTTCTATTTTATTTTTGTTCTGCTAAGGACAAAGTTTATGTAGACAAAGCCGACCTGAAAAATCACCATGAAGCCCAAGTTGGCTTCAGACTCTTAATTACCTTGCACCAGTCTCTGAGTACTTAGATTTCAGGGATGTGCCACAGCTCAGGGACTTTTGTCTTTTTTATGTGAAGATTTAAGGGACCATGTCTGCTCTGTTAGTGCAAAAATGTAGAAAGAGGTATTTCTCCCCTTGTGTCATAAAAGGATTAGCTGGAGACATTATAATGTTTACCCTAATTAAGAGAGTAATTCAAATTTTTACAACACACATTGAAATAATGGTCATAGGCAAAGCTGAAGGGAGATAGATGCATTGAGCTAAAAGGATGTGTGTTTTAATAAAGTATTGGAACCCAGTGACAATAAATTATAAACCTGCTTTTAGATTTTAATGGATGATTTAATCAACTGTGCTTTTAATTGAACTGTTTGCTGATGCTAATTATTATTGCCATCATTACCCTTATTGTTACCAAACTATTGCCTAGTATAAACTTGGCACTCAGTGTTTTGTAGAAGACAAAAGAAACCTGGATAATTAATCACAATTTTAAAAATCTTTATTTCACCGACAATAATGTACCAAACAAACAAATGAGCAAAAACTCTAGCTTGTCCATCAGCAGATATTCTCATCAACAGTTTTCTTTTTTTTTTAACTCCTGGAAATGTACATGATGATCAAAACAAATGTGAAAAACCTAAACAATAGGGAGTTGGGACATGGCTAGTAAAGCTACCCATAGACTCAGCTGAGTCCGTAGACAGATTTGGAAATGCTCACATTGCAGAAGAGAAAATATCTACACTTATATCCAAACCCTTCAAATCGTTCCCACTTACTCCCACCCACTCTAGGATCCATGGGTTCGGCTATCTAAATATTCCCTTGCCTCTCTAAATGTTATGCACATTTATACACAAAATGATTAATTTTTTTCTGTCTTCACAAATGTGCTTGAAGGCCGCTCATTGTGTGTGCCCAAGTGGCTCTGCTGCTTCCTCTGTGTTGTTCCTGTTTTACTGTAGGAAACTGAGGTTTAGATAGATTAGGTAAGTGGCAGGAGAGCATAGAGCTAGCAAGTGCTGATGCTGTGATTCACTCAGGTGTTTGAGGGTATCCTCCAGTTAGTACCTGTTACACTTGGATTCTCAGGGAAACATCTGCTTTCTGGCATGCTAAGGTACTCTTCCCCAACCCTTGATTGTATATAAGACTATATTCATGAGTTTCCCCATCTAAATATTTCTTAAGCTAATTAATTTGTCAGAAATTAAGTACACTTACCATGGGCCCCTTTGAATTTTTTGTTTATGTGACAGGAAAATATACCCTCATGAATGTCTCCACTAATGTCATTTAACTGGCAAAGCCTAATCTTAGTAACAAGGTGGCCATATTTTTAAATCTCTACTTACAGAATATTATCATTACATAAGAACAACACCCCTACGAAATGAATTCTTATAACAAATCCTGGTTTAATTTGTATTCAACTCAGTGTAATATTTCCTTATGATCAGCTAGCATTGTAGGTACACTGGGAACTAAAAGCCATTAAAGCCTTCTGCTGGTATTAAGCCTACAAGGAATGAGAGGCAGGTTTTGCTTAACTCAGTCAAGAAGTGAGTAAGTCATCAGGGATACCGAAAAATGGGGGCTTGGCAGCTAGGCATAGAACGTTCCACAGGTTTGAAAGATGGACGGGGTATGCAATAATATTTAAGCACAGGGAATCTGCAAACTCTGCAGGCAGTGTTGTGCACAGAATACGTCATAGCAGAGGATAACATGCATGTCAACTACATGGGGAACAAAAGAAGCACCAGAAAAGCTGAGCTTAGATTTGTTGGGGTGTAAACAGAGACCGCAGTTTTGTTTCCTGGCTGTCCAGACCCGAATAATTACACAAAACTACATTAATTATACCATTGTTCAGCCAGCGGCTCAAGCACATTCCTAGCTAGTTCTTGCCTCTTGAATTAACCCATTTCTATTACTTTATATTTTACCATGAGGCTCATAGTTTCTTACCTCCCATCTTGCTTCTTGGGCAGCTACAGGGCATCTACCTGACTCCATGTTCTTTTTCCCTGCATTCAGGTTAGTATTCCCACCTAGGTATATTCTGCCCTTTCATAGGCCAAAGAAGCTTTTTATTAACTAAGTTAATAAAATATATCCATAGTATACAGAGAGGAATCCCACATCATTGAGGTCTGAGGAGTTGACTGAGCCTCAAAGAAAGTCTAGTATTTAAGATCATGTTAGTACAAAACCTGGGGAAGATATTAGGCATAGAGTTATAAAAGTAGACTCTTGTAAGAAACTATCATTGGCATCCTGGTGAAATGAAGACAGGCAATGAATCAGGATGGTGCTTCAGTGGTTTAGAAACTAAAGCATGTTTCTGGGATAAAACAACAATACATAGGGAGAAAAAGTCTGGAAGGCAATATACTTTAAGAGTGGAACCTGAATGGGACATCTGGTTTGAAGGTATGGGTAGTGGGGAGTGGGGTGGGAATCAAATATGACTCAGAATAGTTACTTGCAGCAGCCAGGCAAGTGGTGCTTCTGCTGCAAGGGGCTGAGAAAGATGGGGACAGTGAGTGGGCCTGTAGATGATGAATGAGCTTGGATGCTTTTGGTTTGCCGTAGGCATCTGTGGCGGATGATAGGAAAATTCCTCATTAATTATCATCTCTTGTGTTTAATGCAAATGGAAAAGAGGAACTATGTAAAACCTCTGTGAAATAAGCCAGCTTCTAGTTGTGGCTTCCCAGAAATGTGATTTTTCAGTAGAAAATTCCAATTGGAAAGGAACATGGTTATTCAGGAAGAAATAAAAATGTTAAATGGGATGTGCAGTGAATTCATTATTGGAAGAAACAATCACAAATAATATTTTTAATCATGAAAATTCAGGTCTTCACCTAACAGCACACTTCTGTCCACTAAGCTTATCAATGTATATTCTCATGAAACTTCTTGATCATTTATTTGTGTCCAAATACTTTTGGAAAACTACATCTTATACTTATTTATGGTTTTGAGACAGAGTATGCAGTTTTATTCATCCCCATAAACAAGATGAGTAAATATTGAGTTCTTTCTTATAAAGATACTCCTTTGTCATTAATGCCAGAAAGTAGTGCCAGAGTGTGACCCCCTAAGCCAACAGAAACTTGTTAGAAATTAGGTTGAGGGCTCCCACATAAAAACAGTGGATCAAAAATGCTAGAAATCATGATGCTCCATTTATGTGTCCTAGTGCCTAGGACTTGACCTCACAGGGGCCATGCAGGAATGAGGAAAGAACAGACACAGAACATAGATATGAAAAAGCTGTGGTCAATAGGCCATGCACATTTTGATGGAGGAGCATCAATAACTCAACAATCCATAACATATTGATTATGTACAGTAGAAGGATAAGAGTTAGCTAGTATTGGTATGTTATTTCTCTAAGTGCATAGTCTCAGGATGTAAACATACATGAGGCAGAAGCTGCTATTGGCTATTTTTATACACACTAGTCAATAGTCTTAAACACTAGTACTTCCACACACTGTCAGCGTTCAAATTCTAGGGAAAGGCTTTGTCAGTCCGCTGAGCATCACCTTGGATGGAGTGGGGGAGGCTTTGCCATTCCAACAAGTCTAAGGTAGTGGTTTTCAATCTTCCTAATACTGTGATCCTCATGTTGTGGTGACCCACAATCATAAATGTTTTTTATTGCTACTTCATAATTGTAATCTTCTACTCTTATGAACCACATTGTACAATGATTTTGGATGGTCTGAGGTGACCCCTGTGAAAGGATGGTTCAACTTTTAAAGGGATGGGGACCCACAGGTTGAGAATCACTTGTCTAAGTCATTATGTCCTAGAATGACAAGTTATGTCAAATGATGTATGTCCACTCAGTACTTCAGTAACTTAGGACTTCACTCATTCCCTAAACTCTACTTTTACAAGTCTTCTAGGTCTGGTGATGCTTCCTTTAGTATTGAAGTGTGTTCATCATTATAGAAAGAAAAAAGGAGAGAGACACAGAGAGAGACACACACAGAGAGATGAGATCTTAAGTAGACTTTAAAGAAAATCAATTACTTTCCATGAGAATATGTAAGTGAACATTCTTTGGGATGTCAATATCCTTTGACAACTTTTTCAGAACTCAGATAATGCTGGGCATTGCATTAGACATTGACTTGAATATGGAATATTCATTAGAGGAAGACCGATATTTTTCTGAATTCTAAGGGTGTAGGAGATGGTATGAGTCTGAATCCCTGGATCCCATAAACTGGACCTCCCTAAACTGGGAAGGCAAGGATAGGGGATTCCTGATGTTTGCTGGCCAGACAGCCTTACCGAATGTTATGCTCCATGTGCAACAAGGCACCTCAATATTAAAAAGTAAGGTAAAAGAGCTATGGGGGAAGGCATTTGAAGTTAACCTCTAACCTCCACATGCTTGTGCACATAAATGCATACAAACATGTATATACATGTATACCATACACATACAGACACAAAAAAAATCCCAAAATATACTAATAAATATTTTTCTAACTAGGAAAAAAGATATTTCCCACCATAACAGTTGAGGGAACATTGGGAATTTGAAAAATTTGATGGGCTGACAACTGATGATTCTAAGACTGGTCAATTGGGTCAAGGTCACTCTTGGTAGTAGCACCGCAGGAAGAAAAGGGGGTTGCATTCAGCCTGGTCACAGGCCTTAAATTCCTGAGCCACAAATGTGTTTTTGACACCCCAACCCTTTTTGCACTGCACAGAATCACCAGCAGTGTCTCCCAAACAAGTATCATGTAACCGAATCATTAAACCCTGTTTGATTTCCTTGCTTTGACCATTTTCAATGAAAGAGAGATGGCTTTCAGCCCTTTTATCCATCTCACTCAATGGTCTCTTGGAGCTCATCTAGTGCAATCATCCCTCAGAGACTAACATCTTTGAAACCAAAGCACATTTCCGTAGAGCAACAGAACTACCTCTGCTGATTCTGCTCCCTCATATTTTATGTCTAGCCTACTCTTCCCTGTACTGTTCACCACTTTTATCTTTTCTCCCTGACATTTTCTTTTTGTTATGGGTTCTGTACTAGCAATGGAAGAATCGCTGCTCCTTTTTGCCATCCCCTCATCAGCACTGATTCTCCGGGTGTCATTGACATCCACTTACCTGTAACTTGTTGCCTGTGTCTTGTCATTTCCTTAAGAGTACTAGACTACACTTGTGCTCAGAGGAGGGGCTCAGGTCTGCCTACCCAAGCTGGAGCTTCATCCTACTGACTTGGGTTTCCTTTGATGTCTGAGGACATTTGCAGCTCAGCAGCAGCTTTTTAAAGCTTCTTTGATGTGCTGTTCTTATTTTGATTTGATGTATACTACGTTCCTTTTATGTTCAAGGGGAACCACAGAAAGAAGAGTCCCTCCTGCTTCTCAAATCTAATTGTTACCAAAGCACCCTGGGAGGCTGTTTATATAAAGGGTAGTTCTTCCAACAATTCACAGTATAATTTCATTAACGAAAAAGCAAATAACACTGCACTAGACAGAATGAATGTAGTCATCCATACAGTCTTAGGCAGTTTTTTTTTTCTCTCCTCCTTTGCTTCCTGTTACATTTGCCTAAATGCTTTTTATGACCAGGAGAATTGGCCGAGGATAAAAATAAGCCACACATTGAAAGAGGTATAATTTGATAATCACTTATGGACATTGTAGTTAAAAGTACTATCAATCATTATGTTAAGTTACATATCCAAAGCCAGGTACTGAGTGGATTTTTCTTAAAGCCTTCAGTACACAGGAATGGTGTTTGAGTTAACCTGTGGATTATTCTGGCCCAGATGTTGATGGCCCTAAAGGCCTAATGAAAAATATGGATGAAAAATATAATTCTTCCCTGTTAGCATTTTTTTCAGCTTCCACTACCCCAACATCTGTCCATTCACAGCAGTTTAGACCTTTCATCAGAACACAGGCAGGTTTTGTTCGCAATTTCTTAGCTGATCTTTAGTGGTGAAGCAATTGAAAAGGTTTATTCTTATTAGTATACTTTATAGATTATATAAGTATTTTGTCCATTTTAATATTTTTCAGTTAATCATGTATTTGGATGACAAGTATCTAAGAAACGGAGTAGAAAATGCATGTAATGTTTCTTGCCTTTGGTTATGTTTGTATAGTCTCTTGCTAGCTTTGAATTCCTTGGTAGAAGGAGTTTTAAATTTATAATAACATTTAAATACACTAATTTTGTATGTTTACACTATGGCATTCCTTTGATGTATGTTGTATGCATTTGTATCTTATTTGAGTAATAAAGTCATGACATTTGCAACTCATCATTTGTTGTAAATAATTAAGAGAAGCTTAGGAATACAGTTTCAGCCTTACTCAATGCTTTTCATACTTTATTGGATCAAAATTTGAACCTCTTTTTGTAGGGAATGCTTAAGTTAAAAAGAATTGTTACTTGTATAGACTGGAGAGGTTATATTTCGGAATATATATATATATATATATATATATAAACACATGCATATATGAATCCAATAACAATAGCTGAAAAAAGTTCTTGAGTTTGAAAGAGATAAGGAGGGAATGAATGAGATGGTTTGGAGGGATAAAAGGTAAAACATGAAATGTTGCAATTATACTATAATTTCAAAATAAAATTTAAAAGAAAGAATTTCTCGTATCTCAAAAGAAAGGGCATAAAGTATATAAGAGCTGAAACATGAAAAACAGGCTGTGAATGGTTGTTTCAATCAGAACTTCACAGCAGCTCCTTTTGGCTGATGCTGGGCTTCTGTAAGGCTTTGCTTGTCCCAGTCAATAGTGGATGGAGGCAGGGATAGTTAGGTCCCACACCCTGACCTGTTTTTTTACTAGTGGATTCTGGATGAAAAAGTAACATTTTCTTCCGTTATGTAGCCACTGGTGAGTCCACCAAGCTCCATTGGGTAGTTCTGTATAAACTCAGTGGGTCCAAAACAAAGCAAGACGACATGAACATGGGGGAAGGAATTGAAGAGAGAAGGGGGAGTTGACAAGGATGGGAGAAAAAAAGGAGTGAGAGTGAAAGTCATCATAATACATTATATACGTGTGTGAGCTTGTTAAGGAATAAGTTAAATTAATGGACAAAATACATGAATGATGTTATTTAGACATGCTAAGGACTGAGAGTTTTCATTATCGTCACAACAAAGTATAAAATCTGCAGCACAATCTGTGTTTCATCTTGTGTCTGACTTTGGTTTTTTTTTTTTATAAATATGAGAATTTCATTTTTATCATGAATACCAATGGCTTAAACATTCTTGGACTTGAAGTATGTCTTGTTTCTGTTCTTAACTGCCAATCAATTGCAATTCTAGCTAATCTTAGGTTTCGCTTTTGGTTGTGATCACAGGCTGACACTCAACTCAATTGTCTGTTTCTTTGTGACGGAAACAACAGAACCATGACCTAAGTATGACAGTCACACAAAATCAGGAAACAGAAAAGACTGCAACTTTATGGAGCCCAGTGGCACAAGCAGAAAGGCAAAATTCCTACTCAGCCGTGTGATAGAATGCCATTCTGGTGGTGATGAGGAGGGTTTGTACAGAAATCAGAGCATCTTCAGAAATTCTTAGAAGGTATTGATGGAATGGCTCTGTTATCCGAGTTTTCAGCCATATAAGAAGTTGCATTTCTCTGCTCCTATAACCTCAGCATTTGTCCATAGAGTCAGCTATGTATATTAAGTGTACTGTGGGCTACTGTTAATTCTCAAGTGGAAATTACTTAATGCTTAGCACTGGAGGAATCTACTGGCTGGGAGGAATGCACTCAGGCCATACTGTGTGCCACAGAGAACTTGTCCAGAGGGCCAGCTGTGCACAAAACATCAATAATACCTACTCTGAGAAACTGATTAAGCAAAACAATAACATACTAAAATTACATATAAAATTCAACTCCATCAAAAGCTGTTTTCTCAAACAATATCTTAATTCCTAATCAAACACTGATGATACACTATGTCAATCATTTTATATCATTAAATGACTTATTTTGTGAGAACTAATGAACTGACTTTTTTTTCTTCTCAGAGACTCTGAATATGCAAAGGAATTTAGGGAAAACTCTATTTTAAAGTCCATTTGCCACTTCTTAAAGTATACCACTAAACGATTCTCTTCAAATATGAGTTACTTGCTGTCCACTGATTTTATTATCCAGGTATGAACTAGACACCTAGCCAAGTACTCCAGATCTCACTAGGTCTTTTTTTTTATAGACGTTTCTCTGGTTCTGAAGTTTAGATTGCACTGAGTATACTCCAGGCCTTTGCATATATTATTTATACTGAAATATCCATGCATGGGTGTGTGTGCCCCTATATTTCTTTCAGTTTGTTTCTGCTTTTAGGTCTCTTGGCATGAAATCACAGAGACTTCTAAGGGCTAGGGGATTTGACCATCTCATTAGCACTACAGAATTTGGAATCAGACAAATTTGTGTTTTGTTGTCACTGGTTTCTTCTCTGTTATGGTTCACTCTGGTGGACTCAACTTCTGTTCTCTCCAGCCCTTGTTTTCAATCTGCCCTCCTTTTGGCCTAGGTATGTCAAGCCTTAGGCGTTTATAATATTTCTCATTCAATACTTTTTCCTGCTAACATGTTGATTGCTTTTCTCTATCAAAAATCTTCCAGTCTGACTCTGTGTGTATATGTGTGTGTGTATGCGTGTGTGTATGTGGGTATATGTGTGTATATGTGTGTATGTGTGTTGTGTATGTGTATTATGTATGTGTGTATGTGTGGTATGTTTGTGTGTGTGCGTGTTGTATTTGTGAGCTCAATAGACCTGTCTCCCTTGTGCAACATTCCTTCTACCCCCACTTAGCATTTGTTGGTTTTAAAGTGCTCTTTCACAGTTCTATTTGCCAGGTGCTATGGTTGCTTTAGAGCTCCAGGTGGTGGATCAAACCACACACACACACACACACACACACACACACACACACACACTTTAATCCTGCAGCTCTGTCACTACTGAGGATTGCTCAGCTGCTTACCCAACTCTGACACTCTTTCATTGCCTTCTTAGGGAACTGAGCTTCCTGTTTCATTTATCACCACGGCAATAGCAATCCACCTTCCTGCTCTTCCCCAGGGCCACCTGCATGGCTGCTAGCCTCTGAGATTGATACTCGCTATTTCTACCACCAGGTTTGTTCTGGCCTCCCTGTGCATGATCGCTGAAAGGAGCATCACTCTTGCTGCCCTGTTCTGGGGAAGAAAGCTCCATTATAGACTCTGGCTTGATCACTCTTATGCTCTCTCTCTGAATCAGCTTCTATATGTGAGTGTGGTAGCATCTTCTAAGGAGGGAATCTCACTCTATAGAATGTGTTACTTTTTACCAGAAGGACCCAGTCAAGCTAGCATGTCCCCAAGGAAGTCTCCTCTCCACCCAAAAGCACGATAAATAAAAACTCAGGGTCAGAAATTGGATTTTATCCTGAAGATCTGAAAAGCAAAACAGTCAGCCATTGGCTTTTACTTGGATTTTAGTCTGAAAAGGCGATCCTACCTCTCGGAATCTTGGAATGACACTGTGTGTTGAGAGCTGTCTCCTCCCATTTTATAATCCTTTCTAGGGCTGGGATTAAAGGCGTGCACCACCGTGATTAAAGGCACGCACTGCTCGATTTCTATGGCAACTAGGGTGGCTGCTGGGATTAAAGGTGCGTGTTACCATAACATGGTCTGTAAGGCTGACCAGTGGGACTGTTTGACTCGCAGATCTTCATGTAGTCTTTATTTATTAAAATACAATTGAAATGCCATTTCTCTGATTTCCATTTCTTTTATATTTGGCCCAGACCTGTGCATGAAATATGGACATCCATCGGGCCCCCTAAATCACACTTTTGGTGTTGCCTCTGATTCCCTCTTACACACTCAGAGGACCTTGTCCAAGGAATGTGAAAATGTAGACTGTTTTTTCAGTGCTGCATTGACTGGGATCTAGATCCTATCTAGATTAAGAAGATAAGAGGAGACTAATGGAAATATCCAAGTACTCCATGTAAAGGTTTTCTCTTACATTTATTTACCTACTTTGTGTGTGCACAGTACAGATGTGAACACACAAGAGCCACAGCACACCAGTGGAAGTATAGGGCAGAGGATGATCTGTGGGAGTCAGTTCTCTTCCCTCCATAATGTTAGGTTTTGGTATTAAATTCTGGCGATCAGATTTGGTGGCAAGCACCTCTACCGCCTGAACGATCTTCCAGCCCCAGTATGAATGCTATTAAAGTACATCTGGAAAGCTGGTCCACACACTCATTACTAAACTCAAAGTTCTGATTGACAACTTGCCATTTGAGACAGACATCAGTAATGGACACCAAACTGTAAGAATCCTTGGCTCTTGAGAACAAGAAGGCCTTTGTGGCACATGTTCTGCATCATGGTGTCTATGCTTGCTATTCAGTGTGCTGTCCATGGCTCACGTGATTGTCTTTGTCTGGGAGCTTGTTACAAAGGCAGCCTGTGGAGCCATTTCAGACCAATGAGTCACAGTGTGCATTCTCATAAGATTCCTCGATGCGTCCTGTGTACCTGTGGTCTGTTCTTTCTCTTTCTTCATCTTCCTTCCAAAAAAGCTTTTAGGGGATTACCGAGTCTCCCATTTTGCAGATGGATAGATATATAGGTGCTCTATTGATAATATTTGTTGAATGTCACTAGCATATGAAGTTGCCGGAACAAAGGCTGCTAATGCCCTCCTTATGTATTATCAACACATAGCTATTCAGAATGAAATTAGTATTGCTCATGTTTTTAGTATTGTTTTCAATATTAAGAAGCAAAACATCCTGGTTTCCTTAGGATGGTAAAGTTCCACACAGAGAATAAACTTCAGTGGGTATTAGGACTCCTAAAATGTAGGCTGAGCAGGGAAATGAAAGGATGAGTTTGATGCTTTTAATTGAATTGGAGGGCTCAGAGTAGTTCACAGTCATGTGGTAAAATGAAGACACACTTGGGCACTCTACAAAATGGCAGTCCTAAAATGGTCACAGCAAGATAAATTATCTGTTAAGCAGATAATTGCCATGGCCTTTCCTCAGAACAGCAGCTGGAAATAGGCAGGGACAGATGGAGCCAGAAATAGTGAGAAGGCTGAGGGCCAGCCTCAGAGGACAGGCAGGAATCCTCGGAACAAGAGTTTAAGTAAGAAGAGCCTCTGGAGGGAGAGAAGTATGGATACTTCTCATGCACTTAGGATTGTTAAGGTATTTTAGCCATTCCTTGCTCTAAGGAGGATCTTGTAAAGTATAAAACTGGCCAATGATATATTTGTCAACGTGTCATATGGCATTGGTTGCAATTTTTTAAAATACTTATCCCATTCCATCTTCCAAGGTAGAACTTGGGATACTTTCTACAGTGATTGTTGTACATTTAATTCAAGACCATTAGAATTCAGCAATCTCCTTCCCCTCCATTTGCTATGGTAAAGTGCTATGATTGTGCCAGAAGCTTCTTACTTTAGGAGGTCATCCACTTTGCATGGACATTTAGGTATGGAGTTCTATGCTGGGCATCTCCATCCATTCTTTATCCCCAGTTTTTGTTAAAAAGCAAACAGAACATACAGGATTTCAACTAGGAGAGTCACACACCAAAAAAGTAGCAGTTGTGTGGTCAGTTAAACAAATGACTCAAAAGAAAGCAATCCTCTATGTAGAAGGAAAGACAAATAAAATGTGCATTCTTCACACCCAACTAGAACAAGACTCTAATGACACAATAATATTCTGCGTTCACTTAGCACTTC